>PNEQ01008522.1:36070-69623 GCA_003012365.1 Medauroidea extradentata | reverse complement strand
AGCACATAAATTTGTCAGCACTCTGAGTTCCCAACAACACGTTGTTTATTTTTTTCTTTATGCATGCCTTACGGTAACAGCCAACATTTCTACAGGTTGAATACAATTTCTCATTTTTGTGTTCTGGTGCTGTAAACATGGTTTAAGTTTGCCATCTAAATAGTCAAATGACAAACCCAACATATGTAAATAATTAAAAATTTATTTTCGTCTTCTCTTAACTCTTCAAAAAGGATATGAAATGCACCTAGTTTTTCTCTCTTTTGCAGTATTGGGTGTACCCAGTGCAATCGTTGACGTTTATTTCTACGACGGCAACGAAAGAACAACATGGCTATGATCACACTGCGATCCATCACACACTCGACTACACACAACTGCAGTTTCCCAACTATTTTTCAACCGTCCGGGTGAAAACGGAGTAAAACCGGACAACTTTCTTGACGCTTGCACCCGGACTGTTTGCTACCGGCCGGAGACCGGCCGGGTGATAACCGGAACGTGTAAAAGAGCCCTAAGTGTGCATTGCGCATGCGCGTGAACATACACTACGATGAAAAATAGGATGGGCTCTATCTGTGAGATTGGGTATAGAATTATTTTGTCTGGGACACGGCCGTAGAAGAACAGGTCTGGACACTCGCCTGGATATTTGACCCCCTTGTTGTTTGGCTGTAGTTCACCAAGTTACCGAGAATATTGTGTTTTATTGGTGCTGATGTTAGGGCGGTCGGACTTAACTCCGCCCACTTCCTTTCCTCTAAGGTAAACAATTTATCAAAACGTATTTTTTATCGATTTATGAAATACTTCCTTCGCTCAAAAATTTAAGAAAAGGCTCCATCAATCTTTATTTACTTTATAAATTTAACAATGAAAAAAGTGGGCAGAGTTTGAGTTCGACCGCCCGGAAAACAGCGCCAAAAAGAACGACATTCTCGGTAACTTGACGAACTACAGCCAAACAACAAGGGGGTCAAGCAAAATACATTGTTAGATAGGCGAGTGTCCAGACCTGTTCTTCTACGACCGTGTTCTGGGACCATCGTAGTTGAGGTACACACTGTCGCAGTGTTATTTGCACAGAATTTGGTACGGAACTCTATACTGAATTATGGATAGTGTGAACCGGGCTTCAACCTTCACTAATTTTTCTCGTAGAGAAATTTTATATAAAACACTGGAACTGAAGAATAAATTAACAACCACTATGGAGATGTTTGTCGATAGTGGAGCGTTGCAGAATGTTCAACAAGTATTATTGCAATAAGGACAATTCAATAACTGCGAATACAGTGTCATCTACAAATTTGTATGTGCATTGTTCTGCAAATTACTGTGGCGTGGAAGATGGCTGTGATTTTCCACTTTCTTTAGTGATCTGAGAACGTGTGAAACAGGGATAACAGTGTCCAAGTTGAAAAAAAAAAACATAATTTTATATTTGTATGAAATAGTGATAGTTCTGAAGATGTTACTTAGTAGTATATTTTTCTCTTACAACAAAATAATTAAGCTCAGCCTGTTTTCTCATAACGGAATTCCAAAGTAAAAAATAGCATGTTTTTACTTCAGACACTCATCGAAAAACAAAGAATATAATAAAAGTAAATAATTCACAGTGAAACTACATGTCACGGCTACGGCTTCAAGCATATAAAAACCCAAACCCAATAAAAAATATTTTTGTATTTAAAAATTGCTAGAAGCAGAAAAAAAATTGTCAAATTTCAGAATTTTAATTTGTAAAGAATGTTATATACATCAAGCCAGCCCGTGACATGTAGTTTGACTGTGATTTATTTCGTTTAATTATGTTCATTGGTTTTCGAGAGGTGGTGTATGAAGTAAAATCATGCTAATTTTTACTTTGTAATGACACTATCGGAAAACTGGCTGAGATATTTTTTGTACGAGGAAAATTTACACCAAATAAGTGTCTTAAAAACAAACACTATTTCATACACATATAACTTGTGATATTTTCCCTCGTGAACGCCCTTAGGCCTGAAGTCGCTGTAGTTGTGACGCTACCCAGAATCCACGACGAGCCTACAGAGAACTAGTTCACTGGGCACGTAATTCCAACGTCACGTCGGCGGTGATTGCATGCTAGACCAGACGGCCGGGGTCATTCGAGTTCACAATATGCCTACATCTTGAAGCGCTTATGAAAATTCACTCGCTGGAGTAGGGTAGGTTACTTCATTCACGTGATCAGGTTTTCTTGCTTACTGGAATTTGATGAACGCCTACAATGTTATCCAAGGTTTCAAGATAATTGTAATTTAAAAAACCTACATATCTTCTGCTTCATAAAAATTGTCCCGTAGTGCATTATTGACATGTTATTTTATTTATATTGAAATTAGTTTTAGTAGTTGGTCTCATGGCCATCAGTTGAAATTTAGAACACGGATAAACTTCCCTTGGGTAAAATTTCAAGCACCTAAAACTTGAAATTTTGGCTGACTTACCATACTCTCGGGAATTTTCATAAGTGCCTTTGGTACTGCGGTAGTGTTCTAGTCAGACAACACGTTTTCCACCACTGCTTTTCGGGTTCGATTTCCGGCGGGGTTGTTCCCAATTTTTCGTATGTTGGAAACGTGGTGGGTGTACATTACCACTGGCAAACATAGATTGCAGAAACATACAAATGTAGCATGAGGTATGTCGTATGTTCTATCGCGAGGAGTGTGAGAATGTCCTTGTATGTTTCTTGCAATGGGACAGAATGACAAACTGTACTATTGTGTAAATATGCTTAAACCAGTTGAGTTATCAAGGTACTGTTTACTACAGAATAAAGCTTACAAAAATATATTTTATCAACTTATATGATATTTCGAAATTCAAAAATTAAGGTGTTGAAAACTGTAAAGTGTATTTTCAATAAATTTCTGATAACTTTTAAGCTCGTTGTAATATCCAGTTTGACTTGCTTCAAAATCAAGCCTAAAAAGTAGGTAGTTTGAAATGCATATTGGTATGAAATTTACGAGGTTTAATAACCAGTCGTACGTTCATTGGTTTATCAAGCTACCAACTGAGGTACAAAGTCAGCATAAGAACCAGTATTTGCCAAAAATGTTATCTTAAAAATTTAATAAAGCGTAACATGTATACTGTTTGTTTAAACACAAGGAAAGCTATTCTACCGAAGCATGTGTGTCTGAATAGCTAGAAAATATTTTGCGAGCTTCAAATGCGTCAGTACAAATCCAATCACTATGCAAGTAATAATAATAACAATAGTAATAAAACATAATTAATTACTATTTTCTGACTGCATCATATGTAAGGGGTCGCAAGTGACTAAAGCACTCGCTTCTCACCAAGGCGAACCGGGTTCGATTCCCGGCGGGGTAGGTCCCCGATTTTTAGCATGTGGGAATCGTGCAGTATGGTGCCGCTGGTCGGCGGGTTTTCTCAGGGATCTTCCGTTTTCCCCGCCCTTCATTGCCGCGCTGCTCCATACATCATGTCACCCCTCACCAGCGCTAAAGATCTCGATGTTGAGTGTTGACCAAGATCTCTTCAACCACAGGAAATTACGTTCCCATAAGTAGCTAAATAGAAAATGTTATGATAACTTAAGGTTGTTTAAATCAATTAAATCGCCAAGAAACGCCGGTATTTTAGCTAAAACATCTTTATAAAAAACTTCACAACCTTCCAAGTGTATTGAAATGTGACTTTATAAGGCTGTACTTTCATCCGTCGTCAAAAGTTAAAGTTTGCTAAGGTCTTGATTGACAGATGGATAACATTTTTGGATAATGTTGATTGGCTGATCACATGATTAACGGACGGGCAGACGAAAGGTGGATGACGGCTTTTTGTATCATAGTTTTAGCTTTGTACGCCATTCAAGTAGAGATATGCCATTGGTTTTTTTGTTTAATTCAATGATGTTTGTATGCTATCTGCGCCAGAAGTTCTGGTATCTGGGATTAACTTACATGGTGCCGGGGCGTGGGAAGTGACATTCGAGGTAGTAGGATCGCTTTTACTACAAAGTTCAAGAAAATATTTGTTCTTTGAACGACTTTCTGGGAAGCTACATTTTAAAATGATCACATTATAACAAATAGCTCACGTAACACGTGTAGTTACATACTATCGAATAATACATGCTAAATAAGTTTCAAACAAATATGAGATGTTTATGTCTATTACCACGAACCTTTGTAACGTTCTTTCTTAAAGACTGAAATGACAATGTTTTATTATTGATATCATAGTATTTCCGTCATGGACACGACAAGCACGAAGATTTCAAGGCATTAAAATGTACTTTTAATGTAATTTCTGGTGAGAAATTATCTTTAACCTATTTTTACTTTTATTTAATAGTATTACACAATTCTTTATTACTACACGAAGCTTGTACCGCAAACAGCACCGGATCCTGTTGTAACAACTTACACCGCAAGGATGTTGTCAAAATGTAATATTTTGTTCACGCATCATTTTTGGACATAATTTCTTTAGTTAAAGTGTGTGTAATGTTCTTTTTTTTTTCTGATATAATTTTTTTTGTGCTAGGTTTTTGGATTGTTAGATGTCTCTTTGCAAAACTTTTCGCTAAACCATGCATTTAAAAAATAATATTCAAGCAAGTTTAATATTTAGCAAGTCTAGTACGAAAAAAAATATTACATTACACCATTTTACACCTTGAAAACCTAAATTTTCTCTGGGGAGGACCCCTTAAACACCCGCTTTGTTAGAGGGGTTGAGTGTTACAAGATGTACCCTCCCCCTCTTACCACACAGTTCCAAAACGCCCCTACGCCCCTGTACACATCTACAGTGATTGGACATTTCAGCTATCACTTGGGGCCGGAAAAATTCGCGGGTTCAATGACCTGCATGTTAGAATGCCCTGTCGTATGCATACTCAAGCTCCGCCCATGTCTCTACTACACTGTTAAAAATTTCCGTAAATTCACGGAAATATTTACAGAAAAGTACTGTAATTTTACGGAAGTGGCTTCCGTAACATTTTGTTAATGGAAATTTATCCGTATTGCCAGTTGACGGATGTTTCACCGTAACTTTCCATAAATCGATGGAAATATGTTTCTACAATTTTAAAGTGTATTTTACTGTGTTTCTTAAAAAAAGTGGTATTAATAATCACTACAAATCCTTGATGTCAAATACAAAAGTTGACTCCTATCAAGTTGATATCTTACCACCGCATGGAACTCATTTACTCGTAAATTGTCACTGTGTCCGACCGCTTGGCTCAGTGGTTAGCGCTCCTGGCTGCTGAGGCAAGGGTCCCGGGTTCGATTCCCGGCCGGGGAGGTGACATTTACAACCATCTCCTCGGGTTCAGGACTGGGTGTTTGTGTTCGTCTGTGTGCCAAAAGACACATTACCATTACAAACCGACAATGCTGGGGAAATGCATTAATTAACTTAAAGGGGGGGGGGGGGAATGTTTGGTGCAGTGGCGAGGCGTTAGCCTTGCCGTTGTACCAAACATAAAAAAAATAATAATAATAAAAATTAAAAAAACTGTGGTTCAATGGTTAGAGCTACTGCCTGGCAATAGTAAGGTTGTGGGTTCGAGTCCCAGTGACATCGAAAAATTTGCAGGTTACTAAATAGTGCGTTAGAATCTCGATAGCACATAGTTGATAAGAAAATGTAGTGTTTCTGGAAAATGGACTTGTAGATTAAAGAAATTTTTTGGAGGGTTCCGTTATAAAAAAAACTGAGTGTCCGTTACTTTACGAAGATTTCTGGATAATTTTTTGCCAGTACTTTTCCGTAATTTCACGGAAAAATTTTCTAACAGTGTAATTGCTACATACTCTGACAGCAGACAATTGCCTAATAGACGGGGCTTGAGTATGTATAGGACAATGGATTTTAGTATGCGGGTCATTGAATACGCAAAATTTTCCGGCCCCTAGCTATCATTTATCTTCGGGTTCTGCTAGCAAATCACAGACTATGGTTAGAGCCGCGAGATAGTCACGAAAATATCTTCGTACCATATATTGTTTGCACGTAGGTCAATCTGCTTAGTGGCTATTGTCAGAGTGTCTTCGATCAGACACGTCTCCCATTTGACTGCTCCAACCAGACTAAGGTTATTGTGACGCCACAGACTAGATAGTACCACAGACGTGAAATGACGTGGCGGCTCGTTTGGTACTGGCGAACTTCACCGCTTATTGGCTACCCGAGGCTGTTGATTCCAGCCCCGTGTATGTTTGGCTACTGCATATTACGGCAGGTTTCCTATTGGCCTGGTTGCCGGCTAGCAAGGCAGACACCGTACGCTGATTGGCGGCAGGCGTCTACGCCATGTTGCTGGCCAGGGAAGCCATTTTGCTGGCGTGTGTGACTGAGTTCGCTCACCTACCGGCTATTTCATTAATATTCTGTGGTGACACCATACATAAGGTTAATTCTACTACAGGTTAGAAATAAAATGTGTTTTCTTATGGGAGAGTTTGCACTGGGAAAATTTCTGCCGTTAGTTTCACTGCTATCGCGTGTGGACCAGAAAAATACTAAACTGTTGTAAAATTGATTTTAAATACGCTTGGAAATGACATAGGTAATTTAACTTCATTTAAAAGTGAAAATAAACCAATTTCGCGTTTCGGATTATCTACTTTATGTAACTTAAAATTCAGGGAAGCTCTGTGATTGGTCAGTTGTATCCATTAGCGATTCTAGCTCTCAATTTGTCCTGTACCCAACTTTTAATATTGATCTTCCTAACCTGTAGAAGAATTAACCTTAACCACGTGTCTGCGATATGCCAATATAACCCCGACAAGTGACAGTTTAACTAATAGCTGTCGACGTGAAACGTAAGGCAATGAAACAAACTGGTGCAAAGTCGTGGCTATGCTCATGAGATTCGTGACACTCCTCGCCAAAGAACATAAATTTGCACTAGCCAACCACGTGCGAGCTGCAGAAGGCAGTCCCCAATCGCCGCAGAGGACGGACAAACAGCTGATCGTAGAACGTAAACAAAGAAATGTATGTGAAGTGTAGTTCACCTTCACGGCAGTTGTTTAATGTGACACAACATCTTCCTACCTGCAAGCGCTCTGCCTAATTTGTCAGTGTCCACCTCTGCAGGCTACATCTGTCTCTCTGCGTACCGCATCTGTGTTCGCACGTGCGAAGGCCCAGCAAGCGCGCCGTATACAGGATGTTGCGAAATTGCATGCCAATATTTTGTGGGGGAAATCCTCACATCCGGATGGACAAAAATGTTGTATGTACTTTACATAGGCCCGAAAATGAACACAATTTCTGCACTACAGCTCACAATACGTGGCGTATAGTGTATAGCCATAGACTAGATAGTAATACAGAAATGAAATGACGTGGCGGCTCATTTGATATGTGCGAACTTCGCAGGTATTGGCTGCCCGGCACTATTGTCAGCCGCGTGTATGTTTGGCTCCTGTACGTTACGGCAGGTTTGCTATTGGCGTGGCTGTGGTAACTTGCCAAATTTGACTTTGACATGCCGTTATGGGAATACTGAGCTAGCTAAGAATTTTCCATAGGAGGTTCATGTGGTCACTATAACGTCTGAAAAGCTCACACTACTTCGCACTAATATACGATAAGCAATTTTTATATTTTTAAAAAATTATTCTATTTTTTTAATTTTAATTTTAAAATATTTTTTTAGCAATTTTTTTTAAATTTTTTGTTTTTATAAAGGAGACCTTGTAATCTACAACTTCATTATTCAGTGTGCATTTTTTTTTTCAATTCGGTAAGTCAGTTGGTTTTCCTTTAAAGCATAAAGCCGTTTTATGCAAATTTGTACTTTGGTATGCCGTTATAAAAAAAACTATGAAAGTTAAAAAAATTTATTTCCGTAAAAAGAAGTCACAGTGTAAGCCATGTCCCTTACGTTTGAGGCACAGGAACGGGAAAGGCGATAAGTCCAATACAACACGTATATCAAACACCTCATCGACTCTATGCGCGTAGGACTAAACTTGCATGCAGTATTTTCGTAGGCAATGTTTTTTCAGCAATGACCTTGCTATTTTATTTGTGGAACGCATGTGGTAAAGTCCAATGCAGATTTTTATGATTTTGTTGTATGATTACAGTTGATATTTTCTCAGCAACGTGAAAAAGTTATTTTTAACACTTTTGAGGAGCTTGGTAATTATGTTTTCAATAAGCGGACAGAATGTTTATAACCACAGGGCCACCGTTTGAAGTGTGTCTTCTTTTCGTAGATAAACGCATTGCAAACATTTATGATAGTTACACGAGACAAAATGTTTTCCATACGACGCTACAGCACGGCTCACACGTCGCTCTGTTCAAGGCCATGCTTTCTAGTTCCTTTTTAGCGATATTAATTTTTTACGTCTAAACAAAAGCAGATATCAAAAACCTGTCTGGCAGATTTGTTTAAAATCGTCTTCTCCATGTTGGCTGATTTTTTTCAAGTCAGTAAGTACTATGGTTGTAGCTAATCATGTAATTAAAGAAATTCTGGTTAATTGACTTTTTTTTTGTCGGAACCGTATAATTTCTTGCTTTGAAAAGAATAGTTATCATGGCAAAACCATTTTAAATACAACTGCCAGACAGATTTTTGATATCTGCTCTCGTTTAAGGTTAAAAAATAATTATTACAAAAACAATAGAAAATAAAGAGCATACTTAAAAGGGTGTGGTACATAATTCAACGCTAAAAGCACTCATCTATAACTGTTGGTTTCTTGAAGCCAATGGGCGAAATTTAAACACTAGTCAACATTTTAAACGAAATTGTTTCCAGTGTTACGAACGTCTGAGGCACAATCTCTGGCGCCGGAACCTCGGGTGTTTAACAGCGGCGCAAGAGATCACGCGTAACGAATTAGTAATTCTGGATAAATATTTACTCACAATGTTTGCAAGTACCATTATCTAGGATTGTCGTTGAGTATTTTATCCATATCGGCTTCGAAAAAAGCGTAGAAATCAATTGATGTTTTCAGCGTTTATTTATCTACTCCGCACTCGTAAGTGTGGTTGAGAATCCGGCTACAGATTGCTGGGGAAATTCCGCTGGCCCGTATCAGGCATGTCAGAGACAGCTGTCGCGGTGAACGGCTGGTCGGGAGAACAGAGCGCTAGATACGTGCAGCTGTATCCTAGTCCCTGTGTCCGCGTGTATTACATAGCCTTGGCGTCGACCTTGGACTTGGGACCTCGCTGACAAGACTGCGCCACCACGACACACCCGACAACACTGACGTATTACGCTGGAATCACATCGGCGCGACAAAAGCGAAGCGACGCTAAAAATCCTCACAAATACTAAACAAATTTAAATGTAAACTGTTCAATACCAATACACATTTATATAAAAATATATAATTCACTGCCTAAAGACCTCAAAGAGCTATACATAACAAATAAAACTAAACTCATAGCTAGGGCCACGATTTTGTCGCGAAAAGATTTTTGCCCCACTTTGTTTCAGTGCACATCGGCAGTTCTGTTTCAAGGTTATTGGCAGCGTGTCTTTGTTCAGACACGTTTCTCATTTGACTGCACCAATCAGAATAAGATTATTGTGAGTCTGTACGTCTATAATTTGCCAAGGCCAGTGAGAGTAAAATCCTCCAACCACAGACGATGTAGCAGAGCTGCAGGTGATCACATGACGCATCGAAACCAAATGTTGCAAAATTCTTTTCGCCATAAAATCGTGGCTCTACCATAGCACAAATAAAGCAAATTTTGTATACTCACACCTTCTACTCTATAGATGAATTTTTAAAATTCTCTATTCCATATTATAATTAGTGTTTGAGCATATTGTGGTAATGTATGTGTATGTATGCCTTGTATTCAGTTATATTGGATTTTATTGAATGCATATGTATTAATAAGTAACTATTGACATATTGCATTGTATTGACATGCTCCACGCCTAATATGTTTTTTATAAACATTGTGGTGGACTTCTGGAGTGAAAAGGAAATAAATAAATAAATAAACCTCTAATACATACAGTATTTTAGTTTTTCTTTTCTTTATCTGTAATAAATATATTTTACATACTCACTGGCATTCCGAAATGTTGAAATAAAGGCATAATTGCAAGTTTGCTTGAAATCAGTTATGATTTATTAATGATAACCAATAAAATCGTTCTTAAAATAAATGAATGAAATTTACTACCAACTCGCCGGATTTACCCAACATGTGGGCGCAAAATTAAACTCCGACTCTATTCGAAATTCGCATCGCGTCAGCCATTTCTGTCTAGCTGACGTCACAGAAACCTCGGTGCTGATTTGTGATTTTTTTTTTTTTTTTTGTGTCGCAGCGGTCGAGTCGCTTCTGTTGCGCCACTGTGATTCCGCCATCAGCGGTGGGGCGTTGTGCTGCTGGCTTCAAATGTTTCCGATGTAGGGGTCTCCCGTTCAGGTTTCTGGAGAAAAGTATTTCGTTCTCACTGGTTTCATTGCCTCACGCACACATCCGCAGCTCTGCTGCGTGGATATTGGCAGTGTGCTTTTCTTACATAGACGTCTGTCATTTTACTGTGCCAATCAGAATAAAGTGAACTACAACACACGTCTGTGATTTGCGGGTAGAACCTCAAGATGTTGGGGGCCGCGGTGGCCGAGAGGTCAGATCATTCGCCTCCCACCAAGGCGATCCGGGTTCGATTCCCGGAGGGGTTGGTCCCCGGGTCTTTGCATGTAGGAATCGTGCCGGACGATGTCGCTGGTCGGAGGGTTTTCTCGGTGATCTACCGTTTCCCCCGCCCTTCATTCCGGCGATTCTCCAGACTCACATCATGTTACCCTTCACCTGAGCCAAAGACCTTGCTGTTAAGCGCTGACTAAAATCTCTCACTCACTCAACATACAATCACTGACAATTAAACACAACTGCAGATGTGCACATGAGACACTGAAACGATCAGGTCTACAAAGTACCAAATATAGGAACAGGAAAATTTCACGAATAAATTTGAGCACAAATTGGATTTCAAAAATACGTAAATGTGAACCGCATTTTCAATTGCAGAAAGAGGCACCCGGTAGAACCTTGAACCAGTAACAAGCATGCAAGAAAACTGGATTGTAACCACCTAATATCTCTGCCATTCGCTTTAAATGTACTATACTCTGTCCACTCTAAGGTTGCAGCAGAAATAAAGATTGATAACGAAATAAATCAAAGTAATTCAATTATATCTTGATTCCTCACATTGTGATTGTGCTGTAACACAGTTACCTTGTATTTTTCAATATTTCAAATGAACTTTGCGCTGTGCAAAAAATGTTATTGATATTCACTTGGATGAATTAGCTGCAACCTTAGAATGGATAGAGTATATAATGTACGGGTAAATACGATTTATTTACGAAACAATTCCACAAGCGCCCATTATGCCAATTATACGAGAAGAAAACTCCGCGGACAAGCGTGGAATGTTATTGTCAGACACCTGAATATTTCGCGGGTCGCTGACCTGTAACCTAGCATCCAAGAAAATGTGTTTACTGAAGTAGACAACACCTGTTCGTTGGCTGCTCGCTGATACAGTGATACCACATGAATGAGCCAGTATTTATTTACTTCTTTATTATTGGCCCAGAGTTGTCAAATATGAAAAGTTCTCTGGTTCACTGAACTGTAGGCTAGCCTCCAAGAATATAAATTTACTGGAGCAGACATCAACATATCATCAGCTGCTCTCTGATACAGTGATACTTAGAGCCACGATTTCATGGAGAAAAGGTTTTTGCAACGTATGGTTTCAATGCGTTATGAGCCACATCGTCTGTGGTTGGATGCTTTTACTCTCACGTGTCTTGGCAAATTACAGACGTACGGAGTCACAGTTACCTTATTTAGATTGGTACAGTCAAATGAGAAACGTGTCTGAACACAGACACGCTGCCAATAATCATGAAGCAGAACTGTCGATGTGCACGTGAGACACTGAAACAAAGTGTGGCAAAAATATTATCGTGACAAAATTGTGGCCCTAGTAGTGATACTACATAAATGGACATAAATTTAGCTGCTTCATTATTATTTGCCCAGTACCCTCCAAGGAGTGACAAAAGAGTCAAGGACCAATTGCGAAAGAGACTCGAAATAACAGTTCTTTGAATAACAGCTTGTGCACAAAAACAAAACGCGAATTTTTCAGGTTCCTATAGTTATTGTTTGAGACCCGGAAATTTGTCAGCTTAATTTGATAAGTCGTTAGAGTTCAAACTTCTGTATACGTTACATTCTTTCATAATTGGACCACTGTTTCCTTGAGGACTGCGCATCAATATTAGGTATAGCCCGGAAAAATTCCCTGGTTCACTGAGCTGTAGGCTAGCCTCCAAGATTACTTGTGAAATTGTGCAGACAGCAGTTGTTTATTAGCTGCTCGCCGACACGGTGATATGGGCCTGTATTCAGTTACAGTTGTATTATTGCCTCAGCTACTTCCAGGAAGTGTCGAGTAAGTCAACGGCTACGGTCGTAGAAGAACAGGTCTGGACACTCGCCTATCTAACAATGTATTTTGCTTGACCCCCTTGTTGTTTGGCTGTAGTTCGTCAAGTTACCGAGAATGTCGTACTTTTTGGCGCTGTTTTCCGGGCGGTCGGACTCAAACTCCGTCCACTTTTTCCCATTGTTAAATTTTTAAAGTAAATAAAAATTGCTGGAGCCATTTCTTAAAATTGTGAGCGAAGGAAGTATTTCGTAAATTGATAAAACATACGTTTTGATAAAATGTTTATTTTAACGGAAAGGAAGTGGGCGGAGTTTAGTCCGACCGCCGTAACATCAGCGCCAATAAAAAACAATATTCTCGGTAACTTGGTGAACTACAGCCAAACAACAAGAAGGTAAAGTTTCCAGGCGAGTGTCTAGACCTGTTCTTCTACGGCCGTGGTCAACGGCCAATTGCGATCGTGATACGGACCTGTAGTTGCTGGAACTCTAGCTTACGCCTAAATGAAAACGCGAATTTTTCAAGTCTCTCAGACCTGCACGTATAAAACACTCGCTGACTACCGCACTACATTTACATTGTCACAAGTCCAACTGGCCACTCACTGGAGCAGAAGCCAATGTACAAGTATCTGAATACGAGTGTACATATAGGACTGTGGAGTCTAGCCTGCTGGTCGTTGAACTCGCGAAATATCCGGGGTCTCTTGTTATTGCTAATTTGAGCCGGTGAATTTTGGTTAAAAAAAATTATGCAACATTTTGTGTCAATGCATCGCGTTCACGTACGCACCTCTGCGTCGTGGCTATTGGCAGAGCGTGTTTGTGCAGAGGCGTGGCTCATTTGACTGTGCCAATGAGAATAAAGTCACTGCGACAACACCCGTCTGTGATTTGCGAGTAGATCCATAGACGCTGGGAATTAAAAACAGCCAATCACTGACCATGAAGCAGATATGCGTGTGCATATGAGGCATTGAAACAAAATGTTGCATAATTCTTTTCACCAAAAGTAACTGGCTATATTGTTTTAGTTTTGCAGCGGTTTTGAAATTTGTTTTTTAACGCAAATTAATACATATCTCAAAAATTCATTCTTACAGTTTTGATACTTGTGTATCATCGTTTTCTCTTAATTTTTCTGTTGCAATATACTAAACGGATTTTTAGATTTCCCCCGCAGAAATATCACATATTTTGCTTACAAAATAAGCCACGATGAAGAAGAATATATTTTTTTTAGGAAACGGTACATAATTTTTTTTTTTTAAAAACTCTCAGGCAAAATTGTGTATCGTATAAATATGCACAGTCTCAAATTTTTTCAAAGCATGTGGTTAAAAAATATTTGAGTTATTTGCAATTGTTTGAAATAAATTAAGTATCATGGCCTTAGCTGTTTCTAAGCCCTCGGACAGCCGTATTTCAAAACGTAGTTATTAACAAGATGTATGTAAAGCTCACAAACGTACAGTGAACTTTGCTACATACTTTAGTCTCATAGTAAAGACGGATAGGCGGATATACAGCACGCTAGTTCATTGTAGCGATGCGGCATTCGAGCCACGCTTCAAGGTCGCATTCATAAGCTCCGTCGCTTCTAAGACTCTAACGCGCAAAACCTCTCTAAGTAGGCGGCGGACTAGTTTATACAATATTTTTCCTAGAAAAAATTAGACAACAAGGTAAACACTATTTTCAACAAAACAGTTTTTCGATATCAGCTCTCGTTTAGGAAAAAAAAAATATTAAGGCCATGGTCTTCCAGTAATTTCAAACGATTGCAAATAACTCGAGTATATTTTTACCAATGCTTTGAAAAAATTTGAGACTGTTTACAGCCATACGATACATAATTTTGCCAGAGCGTTCAAAAAAAAAATAATGTACCGTTTGCTAGCAAAAAATTATTTTGCTTCACTTTGGCTTATTTTGACCACAAAATATGTGAAATTTTAGAGGCAAAAATCTAAAAATCCATTTGGTGTATTGCAACAGAAAAACTCAGATTCAAACGATGATATATAAGTGTTAAAACTGAAAAAAATAATTATATATATATATATTAATTTGCGTTAAAAAAATATATACATATACTTTCGTAACCATTACGAAACTAAAGAGCAAGGCCTTATCTATCGTAAACTCAGTATAATGAGGGCAAATATTCTTACAAGTGAAAAATGTAGTCATAAGTAACGTCTATAAAACGAACACTATGCCGTACAAATATACAATTCTACTGAGTTGGTTTATCTTAACACACTTCAAACGTGCTGCCAACACTGTGCTCTCGCAGCTCATGCAGACTCGCAGCAGTGCTACTTATCCCTCAAGTACATCAGCGAGACGTCCATTCTTGGACTACAAGATATGTCAAGGTCCTTTGAAACCAGTTTGTACAAATACAGGACTTGTCCGACTTGAGCTACCCAGAATAAACGTGTAGCGTGCATGGCTTTCGTTTTATTGAGGCCAGTGAGGCCGAAACTACTCTGCGGAGAAAGAAATGTGCTATCTTCCATGATCTGGACCAGCGATACCGAATTTATTATCCGCCGAGAGAATGATTCACCGCAGGAATATCTGACTATTTGCTAGGTTCCAATGTGTTTTCCACATGTCCGATGTGATGTTCTTTATCCGTTGTTCGTGTTCACGCGCGGAATCTGTAACGACACAATGCACGCAGCACGCCTTCTTCCTAGCTCTTAGCATGTGGGGATCGTGTCGAACGATGTCGTTGGTCGGCGGGTTTTCTCAGGGATCTCCCGTTTCCTCCTCCCTCTCATTCCGGCACTGCATGCATACTTTACCTCATGTCACCCCTCATCTGCGCTGAAGACCACGATGTTAAGGACGTTGGACCCTTAAAAATTAAAAATTTTATGTTTGTGCCAAACACTGTTTAGGCAGGTCTTCTAATATGATCCGTAAAAATTCAAAAATTTATGTTTGTGCCAAACACTGTTCAACTTTTACACATCAGATAATATGACATTTCCCCGAATAAAAAAAAATAGGGCCCATAGTTTTAGCATAATCACCTATCAAAGTCACAAAATGGCAGTTGCGGTGTAGCCAAAATAATACAAAATAATTAACTAGCAGAAACAAGATAATTCATATCGATACTTAATGTTGTGATCTACTTCAAGACACTTTTGTAAACACAAAGCGATATATTTTTGTATTTTTGTTTTTAATTGATGAAAATGAGTAAATTTTTCCATAACTTTGACTTTAGGCTACTACTGAAATATTCAAAACTAACTTTCGTCAAACATATCATGAAATGCATTGATACACTGACATTCAGTTCCCGTAATTTTGAATTCATTAGTTAATTACTTTTTTTTTATTTTGGCTGCACCGTAATGGCCATTTCGTGACTTTGATGAGTGATTTTGCAAAAACTTTGGGGCCTAATTTTTTTTTTATTTGGGGAAATGACGTGTTATCTGATGTGCAAAAGTTGAACGGTATTTGGCACAAATATAAAAAAAAAAATGAAATTTTACGGGTAACGCCCTTAAGCTCTGATCAAAATCTCTCACTCACCCTAGCCTCTAGACGCAAGTCACTGAATTGGCGTGTAATCTCCTCGCCGGCAACTAGCCTCTATGAGACTTTCAGTGGTGACCGCTATAGTTATAAATTAATTGTTGTTAACGTTGGATTATGTACCACGCCCTCTTAAGGTTTAATTCTCCTACAGGTTGGAAAACTCTATGTTAGTAGTTTGCCAAGGGACAGTTTACGCCGCTTGTTACGATAATATCGGTAAAGGGGTCAAATCAGGCTTTATCATTTTCTGTTTAGAGATATTTTGTGTTTATGAGACAGGTTAGTTTTATCCTACTGAGATGATTGTCGTTGTGCCAGTATTACTGCTCAGTACGAGAGGCACCGCAGGTACGGGCCGCTGGTTCACGCACTCGGTCGAAAGACCGGTGGTGCGATGCTACCAGCCGTGGGATTATGTCTGAACGCCTCTAAGGCATTATCACCTCTGACAAAGAAACGATAACTATAGAGTCCCTTGGGTCGAAAGTCTCGACAATTAAGGGCGTTGGACCCGTAAAATTTCGTTTTTTTATATTCGTGCCAAAAACCGTTCAACTTTTGCACATCAGATAGAGATAACACGTCGTTTCCCCAAATAATAAAAAATTTGGCCCCACAGTTTTTGCAGAATCACTTATCAAAGTCACGAAATGGCCGTTACGGTGCAGCCAAAATAAAAAAAAAACTAACTAATGAATTCAAAATTACGGGAACTGAAAGTCAGTGTATCAATGCATTTCATGACGTGTTTGACAAAAGTTAGTTTTGAATATTTCAGTAATAGCCGGAAGTCAAAGTTATGCAAAAATTTACTCATTTTCATCAAAAAAAAATATCGCTTTGGGTTTGCAAAAGTGTCTTGAAGTAGTTCACATAATTAAGTATCGATATGAATTATCTTGTTTCTGCAAGTTAATTATTTTTTATTATTTTGGCGACACCGCAACTGCCATTTTGTTACTTTGATAGGTGAGTATGCTACAAATATGGGCCGTAATTTTTTTTTATTCGGGGAAATAACATGTTATCTGATGTGTAAAAGTTGAACAGTGTTTGGCACAAATATAAATTTTTGAATTTTTACGGGTCATACTAGGAGGCCTGCCTGGACGCAGGTCGCCGCACAGAGCCCTTGTGAACCACGCCAATGGGTGTTGCGGGACACCACCGTGCACTCCGTGGTACACTATGGGTCTGAAGTTCGGTGTTGGGACTCGAATAGTATGTAGACGAACAAAATCAAAAAGCCAATGCGACTGTGTTTTCAATAAAAACTTTAAATCAAGTGAATTTTCTTTCTCCAGTCTAGCTAACGCTAACTCCATTATCGTTTGTCCCCTTTTCCAACTGCCGCAGGCATTTTTATGTGTTATTGGTCTGCAGACAGATCCGTTGTCTATAGAACGTGTATCACCCAATCATACATGTTACAAGAAACTACATGTTTTTCAAGGGCATATCGGCACAAAAAAATGTTCTCAATCATTTCTAACAATGGGGGAAGTACAACAAACAAACAAAATTTTTTAATTTGACATGTCATTATTAGAGCCACGATTTTACGGCGAAAAGGTTTTTGCAACTTATGGTTTCAATGCGTGATGTGCACATCTGCAACTCAGCCACATTGGCTGAGATTGGATGCTTTTACTCTCACGTACCTTGGCAAATTACAGACGTACGGAGTCACAGTTACCTCATTTTGATTGGTACAGTCAAATGAGAAACGTGTCTGAACACAGACACGCTGCCGATAATCATGAAGCAGAACTGTCGATGTGCACGTGAGACACTGAAACAAAGTGTGGCAAAAATCTTATCGCGACAAAATCGTGGCCCTGGTCATTATACAAATACTAGAATAGCTATATATAAATACTTATTGAATCGGAATTTCATCAAGAGGAAAGTTAACAAGTTGAAAAGTATTCTGTGTGCACACACAATAATGTGTTTTGCTTTCTGCTGTCAAGCAGTTTGCGTTTTGTTGTTGTCGGTGAGGAAAAGTCCGCTGGGGACGAGATGGGATGATGCCTCTGGCTGCAGACGGGGCCAAGGACGAAGATGGGGCACTGCTCCGAGGTATCCAGGACGGGTGACTAAAACTAAACCCGCCGTTAAACTCGGGCCTGGTGGGCGTCGGGACGCCCTCGCCCCACGTACTGTACCGGTGCTGGAGTATTTATAGACTTTTTTGCGTCAGCGCCTGCCTCCTCCGAATGAGGGCGCCCCTGCCACAGCGACGGAAACAGTTTCGGCACCCGATGAAACATCTGCCCCAGAAGACGCTCCCCGACGTTCAGCGAGAGCACGCTACGACTACAGAATGTTTAGGAATACAGAAGTGAAACAGGGGCGTCATTTAAGGATTTTCTTGGGGAGGGGGGGGGGCAAGTTTTTTTTTTGGCGACAGTTACCTTGCTGAATCTATTTTATTAATTAGGCATGTGTAAATTAGAAACTTAGAAACTTTAATAATAAAACTTCGGTTTTATGTGCTTACGTTAGTATTATTTACATAACAAAATACACAAAAAACTTTTTACGCGTTTCCTTCTAAATCCAGGAGGGGGCATTTGCCCCTCCCCCCTTGGCCCGCCTAAATGACGCCCCTGAAGTGAAATCACCAATAGTAGGCTACGGCAAACTCAAGTCACACACGCCAGCAAAATGGCTTCTTTGGCCAGCAACATGTCGGAAACACCTACCGCCAATCTGCCCTGCAAGTCGGCTGCCACGTCATTTCACGTCTGTATTATTACTTAGTCTGTGCTACGACTGTTGTAGTATACGCTGCTCATGGTAAAGACGGAATTTCGATACTTAGTCTTGTCAAAAGTAATAACAAAAAAATATGTTATTGTAACCTTAGCAGAGAACCTGGGTTCGATTCCCGGCTGCGCGAACATTCTGGTTTCGGTATTTCCGTGGTTTTCCGAAATCACTCCAGTTTAGAATATTTTCCACGGTTATGCGATTTCACAGCAATGTAAATGTGGTAAAACTACGAAATTAGCTTACAATTGTCTTCGTCTGATGATTAATAACAATTGAGAAAATTTCGTAATTAAATATTTTAAAAACATTATTTAAATACAACATATACATAACGTAGGTGCATGACTAGAGACCTGAAAAGTTCGCGTTTTCGTTTGGCCACAGGCTAGAATTCAACGTACTTTAAGTTCGCGTCACTTCCGCTACTTGCCCTTGACAAATTTGACAACTTATCGACGGCTCTGATCCAATAGCTAGGGCCCGGTAGTTTTCGCGAAAAGATTTTTGCCCCACTTTGTATCAGTGTCTTATGAGCACACCTACAGCTCAGTTTCATGATTGTTGGCAGAGTATTTTTGTGCAGAGTTGTTATTCATTTGACTGTGCCAATCAGTACATGGATAACTGTGACACAACACGTCTGTGATTTGCGGGTTTAACCTCCAGACGCTGGGTGTTACGGCATCCAATAACTGACCACATAGCAGAGATGCAGGTGCGCACGTAAGACACTGAAACAAAGTGCTGCAAAAATATTTTCGCGAAAACTACCGGGCCCTACCAATAGCGAAGAAACAACTAATTGAATGCCCAATCATGTGATATCGTTGTACAGTACCAGTGAACAACCAATTAACTGCTGATGTCTACTTGAGTGTACTGGTGTCTTGGAATTTTCTCCGTCTCTAGTTATGACTAGAGTCTAGGGACCTAAAAAATTCGTGGGTTCATTGACATGTAGGGTAGCCTCCAAGATATCAGTACACTCAAGCAGACAGCAGTTGCTCATTGGCTGCTTTTTCACACAGTGATACAACATGATTGCGTCTGCATTTATTTGCTTCTTTATTATTGACTTAGAAGTCTTCTGGAGGTGGCAAATATGACAATTGAGAAAGTGACACAAACTTCCAGTTGATTGAATTCTAGCTTATGCCCCAGAGAAAACTCGAATTTTTCATGTCTCTACTGGTGGCATTTTTTTTTCCTGCACCAGTTTATTTCAATGCCCTTGGACTTACATCTGCAGCTCTGCTTCAGAGTAGGATATTGTGTGGGTGTTTTCAACTCTCACATGTCTTAACGTATTGCTTCAATTCGAGGACGTGTGGTGCCGCGGTAACCTTATTGACTGTGGCTTGCAGAGTTCAGTGCGAAGACTGTGAGGTACCCAAAGTTTCCAGCTGTCGGTCTGTTGGTGGGCCCTACTCCATTCGAAACCTTGTTCTTCCTTGTATCGGAGTGGTGACGGTCAAATGAGATACATCTTCCCACAAATACGTTCCACCAATAACAATGACTAGAGCTGGTGATATTTGGTGAAAAGAATTACGCATCACTTTGTTTCAGTGCCTTACGTGCACACCTGCAGCTCAACTTCATGGCTGTTGGCAGAGTGTTTTTGTGCAGAGTTGTTATTCATTAGACTGTGCCAATCAGTACACGGTTAACTGTGACACATCACGTCTGTGATTGGCGGGTTAAACCTCCGGACGCTGGATGTTACGGCATCCAATCACTAACCACACAGCAGAGATGCAGGTGTACACGTAAGGCACTGAAATAAAGTGCTGCAAAAACCTTATCGCGAAATTTTCTGTCTCTGGTAATTTTATTTTCATTTGCACAGTCAAATAAGCGACGCCTTTGCATAAATGCACTCTACCAATAGTCACGAAGCAGAGGTGCAGGTGAGAGCGTTATGCACTGATACAAAATGTTGCATAATTCTTTTCGCCAAAAACTACCAGCTCTACCAATGACGCAAACCTTCAGATGTGCACATAAAGCACTTAAACAAATTGGTCCAGGAATATTATAGTCATGACTAAAAACCCTGGAGTTTTGCACCACTTTGTTTCAATGCCTGACGTGCATATCAGCAGTTATGCCTCGTGGTTATTGTCTGCGTGTCTATGAGCAGAGTAGTCTTTCATTGGAGTAAGAGTGAGAGATTCTGGTCAGCGCTCAACATCGAGATCTTTAGCGCCGGCGAGGTGTGACATGAGGTGAGTATGAAGCAACGCCAGAATCAAAGGGAGGGGGGAACGGGAGATCCCCGAGAAAACCCACGGACCAACGGCATCGCCCGGCACGATTCCCACATGCGAAAATCCGGGGAACGACCCCGCAGGGGAATCGAACGCGGATCGCCCGGGAATAGAACTTGCTAACCACTTAGGTAAGCGGTCGGACCCATTCGGCCACCGCAACCCCGTCTTTCGCTTGATTGTGCCAATCAGAATACGGTTATTGCAACACCACACGTCTGTGGTTTGCGTGTAAAAACTCCAGACGCTGGCAGTTAAAAACATCCAATCACTGACCTTGGAGCAGGGACGCAGATGCGCACGTAAAGGCAAGTTTACACCAACGATAACATTGCTAATAACCAGGGGCGTAGCCAACAATTTTTACAGGGGGGGGAGGGATATTACCCATTCACGACACTAATATAAGGGAGTCCTCCCCCGGAAAATTTGTTTTTTTAGGTACAAAATGGTGCTATTTAAGAACTTTGCGAACCAAAAAATTAGTATACCACTTTAATACATTTTATAATTTTTAAGGATAGTAAATAAATTTTAATGTTTCCATAGAATTTCGGGGGAGGGGGATATATCCCGATATCCCCCCCCTAACTACGCCCCTGCTAATAACACGTGATTTCAACGAAGTTATTAACAATGTTGTAAAAATTCTTGAAATTGTTGATAACAACATGTTATCAGCATTGTTGCCATCATTCTGTTATTAACTGTGTTAATATTAATAAATAATGTTAATAACATTTGTTGCCAACATTTTGTTGATAACGTTTGCTAGCAACAAAAGTTATGGATTTTAGAAACATGTTAATAACTTTGTCGCCAACAATGTTGATGACATTATTTGCCCGACCCATTCTAGGGCGGTCTAGATCAAAGGATGTTGGTATCAAATGTTACTAACAATATGTGTAGACATTTTTGTCATTAACATTGCTATTAACTTCCGTTCACCATTCTTAGAACTTTGTTAATAACATTGGTGTTTTCAGCAATGTTAATAACACATTTGCTATCAACATTGCTATAAAATAGTGTACAATAGCTTAGGATTTGTTGATAACATTTTGTAACTAACATTGTTACTGTTATTTTTTCGGTGTAAACTGGCCTTAAGATATTGAAATAACGTGTTTTTAAAATCTTTTCGCGAAAACCCAGCGTACCTAATCATATGACGTTCAAAGTAATCACGTCGTGTTTTTCTCTTTCAGACGCAGTGACCTTGGTCATACGGCTGCATCTTGCTTCGAACATGATGGTACACGTCGTTCGGGATAAAGTGAGCACTAACGGTTTAACCTTTTAAAAAAATCACTGGTCGTTACTGCATATAATTCAAGATTAACAACACTCCTTGTATGGTTGGCAATGAAATGCCGAATGTAGTTCCGTGTGTTCTCATATTTAAATACGTTCCTACCGACTGCACAAATATTCTTACACGCGCAAGCATCAAGTGACGTGTCCATAGAGGTTGAAATATTACGCTGTTCTTTTGTTACATGACCAAATTGAACGCTGACATATTGCAGGAGAATATAGGGAGTTGTGTACTTTAGTGAGGGTGGGAGGAACGGGTTTTTTTTTTTTTTTTTTTTTTTTTGCTATAGGACATGGCATGTAATGGACTGCAATATGCCGCCGTTCAATTTGGTCACACAATGAGTGAGCGCGACAGATTTTGGTCAGCGCTTAAGAGAGCGTGGTACATAATTCAACGCTAAAAGCATTAATCTATAACTGTTGGTTTCTTGAAGCCTATTTGCGAAAAGTAAACAACAGCAATCCTAGACAATCGTTTTAGCGAATGTTTAAACAAAATAGTTTCCAGTGTTACGAACTTCTGAGGCACGATCTCTGACGCCGGATCCTCGTGCATTTAACTGCGGCCCAAGAGATCACGCGTAACGAATTAGTAATTCTGGATAAATATTCACACATAAAGTTGGCAAATACCATTATCTAGGATTGTCATTGAGTATATTATCCATATTGGTTTCGAAAAAAAATGTAGAAATCAATTGATGTTTTCAGCGTTTATTTATCTACCACGCACTCTTAACATCGAGGTGAGGTCTTTATCGCTGGTGAAGGTTGAAATGAGGTGAGTATGGAGCAGCGCCGGAATGATATGGCGGGGGAAACGAGAGGTCACACACTGAGATAAACCGTCAGCATTGGTCTTGCGTCTCTTGGGCATTTATCGTCGTTAGCCGTTACGCGCGGAAAGAGACGAATTGGCTGAATACAGAAATAAGTTTTTTTTTTAAACCTCCGACGCAAAAAGAGTGGTGTTATAAGTTTGACGTGTGTATCTGTGTACCTGTGTCTGTCTGTGGCATCGTAGCTCCTAAACGGACGAACCTATTTTGATTTAGTTTTTTTATAGGTGGCTTGATCTCGACAGTTTTCTTAGCTATGATTCAAGAAAATCTGCTCAATCGTTTGAAGATCATCAGCTCTTTTCTAGTTGTTGAAGGGATGTGAGCAACTTATACTGGTCTGATTCAACATTTAGTACCCTGAGAGTATGTTTTTTTTATTTTTAATTTAAAATATTTGGTTGAGTGCTCATTTTATCCCGAACCGTTTATAGACGGTTACAACGAGCGTGTTATAGGCCGTTCACTGTAAACTGAGTACCCATAAAAACTTATAATAAATGTATTTTATTATGCCAATAGATGTTAAGTTTTGAGAGTGGTGAAACATTTACACTGGTTTTCAGTTACATGGATGTTTTCATATTGGAAATATTCAAGATGGCTGCAAAACGGATGAAAGAAAATTGCAAGCAGTGCTCACTTTATTTTGAACAGCCTGTATCGCCTCGCTATACGCTGATTGACATAGAACACAGTTACACTGTATGAGCAGACACACACTCAGCTCTGTGCCCGCCTCGTAGGCTAGTTCTATGACCCTCAGTCTTCATCCAACCACCAGCGCTGCGATGGGGTCACTGCCCTGTACTTCCGTTGCCTGTCCGGGTCAACACAGACAGGGCCTTATGCAGGATTTCCGGGTCCCTATACGAGCACGTCTTCGTGGCCCCATTTCACCGTGCCATATCCACTTTTTTCTTTTTCTCTGTTTATGTTAGGTAAGAGGGTTTTACGGCCCTTTAACAACGATGTCTTAAGGCTCAACATCAGTCGCCATATTGAATTATTTTATTTTTCGCTCTTACGAAATTTTAGATGAAAAATGTGAAATCCGTTACTATAACATCAATTCTATTTACCTTGCGATACAATAAAAGCATAGCAGTTGAACTTTTAACGTATATTTATGCCGTGATCAGTCGAGCAATATGTTTTATATTCTTAATTTGCTCGACTGGTCACGGCATAAGTATACGTTAAAAGTTAAACTGCGATGCTTTTATTGTAGCGCAAGGTAAATAGAATTGCTATTACAGTAACGAATTTCACATTTTTCTTTTCAAATATCGTAAGAGCGAAAAATAAAATAATTCAATATGGCGACTGATGCCGAGCCTTAAGGGATGTTCACGGGGCAACAATCCGTATATTTATACTTGCACGACATAGTGTTCGTTTTATAAAGTTACTTGTGACTACATTTTCCACATGTAAATATATACAGTTCTCGTAGTTTTCCAATAAAATGTCAGTTAGAACTGGCTAGTTACGAGAACATACTTACATACTACATACAAGTCACTTACTCGAATGAAATAATTTACACTGAAATGAGATGTTATGGGCCAGGTGCTTAAAGATTTAAGGCTCGTATTCATGAACGAGACTTTGTTGCAAAGTAGACTTTTAGATTAGCAAAGTCACAGTTTTCTATTTCATAGAAGAAACTTTAAGCAAAGTTAACTTTATGCGAGACTTTCCACCAAAGTCGCCAAAGACCCCGACTTTGGCTGGCAAAATATACTTTCCTCTGTTTATATATAAAAAATGGAGGTTATGCGATTTGTAGAGGCAATTGAAGATTTGGAAGAAATGGTTGCTATAGCTGCTCCTGTTCCTCGGAGTTTTATCAGGGATCTTCAAAATCCTTTAGAATTTTATAGTGAAAATCATTTCGTGATGAGGTATCGCTTTAACAAAAATGCTGTTTTACAAATCATGAATTTGATTCAAAATTATTTGCGTCACGAAAATCAGAGAGGCCGGCCAATCCCTCCAATTGTACAACTATTTATAGCATACGTATTTAAATGCTATATTAACATCAATAATTATTTTTGGTTATGTTGCAAAATGTTTGCATTGACCCAAAGGAATACATATTATTTATTATGATTTGTTCAGGAAACATTCAACTGAGATTTATTTACCCGCAATGTTCAGTTGTTTAGTTGCATTATGGGGTTTCATGCAGCCAACCTGCTAATTGAATAGTAAAATCTATACTTTGCAAAGTTTACTTTACCTAAAGTCTAGCTTTGTCATAGCAACGACTGTGAAATGCATTTTCATCAAAGTTTAACTTTAGGTAGAAAGTTGGACTTTGCAAAGTGCCTGTTAATGTCTCGTTCATGAATACGAGCCTAAGAACACACAACTTAGTCTGCTTATCTTTTTAATAATTTACATGTATTTATTTTAAATACGAAGGAATTTCCTTGTCTATATTTTAATCTTTTAGCATGTGGCCTATAGTATCTCATTTCAGCGGTTAATTTTTATTCCGTTCGAGTAATTCACTTGGTTTCTGTTACTCATAAAGCTCCCGTAACTTGCAAATTCTGACATTGACGTGCTACTAACGGAAAACTATGAGAATTATGCAGTGTTTACAAGTGGAAAATATAGTCTCAAGTTACGTATGTAAGACCAACACTGTGCCGTTCGAATACAAAACTACGCATTTTTGCCACGCCCGGTAGTTTATCAGTGATCTTGAAAATAATTATTTTAAAGAAAGCTAAATTCCATAGCAAAATAATCCCTACATAGAATTGTCACTAATGTATAATAATTTGTATCTAATTTTCTTGGTAGCAACAAATCTCATGGTGTTTCAGATTTTTGCACCCAAAGTATCACAAATTTTGTTGTGAAAACAAGCCAGAAACATTTTTTTTGTGAACGAACAGTGCATTATTTTGCAAACCTCTACACATAATTGTGTACTGTGTGTATCAGTGGCGTAGCAAGGATTTGTGTTGGGGGGGGGGGGAGTGTTAAAATGGGAAATTTGATAAGGGAACATCGATCCCCACAGTCAAAGAGGGAGGCCCGGGGGTCATCCCCCAGAAAAAATTTAGGATTTCAAGGTGCAAAATGGTGCTATTTAAGTAGTTTTAGTATAGTAAAATTGAATGTACCAGTGGTAGTAATATTACGTTTTTTTTATCAGATGAAAAATGTTTGAGTAAAGAATATTACTAATGGTTGCTCTGAATTGAATACTTCCTAACAGATTGACTAGTGTACTAGTATTAATACATGCATACGAAATTTATAGATAAATTCTAAATGGCATGGGTTAATTTATTTTGTCTCTCATATTTCGGGGAGGGGGAGGGTTGAACCCGGAAACCCCCCTCCTGTCTACGCCCTTGGTATGAATTCTTGTAGTGTTGAATTTTTTCAAAGCATTCCACAAAGAAAGTTTTGAGTTTTTCTGCACCAGTGTGACAAAAAAAACTACCTATCATGATCTTAAGAGCCGATGAGTGTGAACTGAGGTTAAAACTTCCATGCACGAGCCGGTATTCGAACCGAGGACTTCTCACTCCGTAGACCGGCCAGTGTTGCCAGTGTTAGAGGAGTAAAAATCCTACGTTCTACATGCAAA
Organism: Medauroidea extradentata; assembly: GCA_003012365.1. Classification (NCBI taxonomy): domain Eukaryota; kingdom Metazoa; phylum Arthropoda; class Insecta; order Phasmatodea; family Phasmatidae; genus Medauroidea; species Medauroidea extradentata. The sequence goes on along the minus strand of PNEQ01008522.1, from coordinate 42,735 downwards.
AGTCCCATTTCAACACAAAAAAATCCCACAGCTGAAAAAAAATTCAGTGTTTTCTCGAGACAGCATCACCTTTTAAATTGACCGTTAATTTTTACTATCAGTTGTTGCATGTGTTGCGTTCGTAAATACTAGTGATTATACCATCATCGTTTAAGAGTAAAATATACAGCAAAGTTATTCAAAAGGTTTCTTCACTGTGCACACTTTACATTAACTAAAAAATAATATCATTATTTACTAAACATAATGCAAAACAATGCAATACGTGTGCGTACCTAATGAAAAATTTATTTGTAACTATTCAGCGCTGCTTTTTTCTTCTAGCGTTTGAAACAAACCCGTATGGCAAGAAGCACATCAAAGAGTTTAAATAATTTAATCTCTAAATAACTTACAAAAATAGAAACAGTTACAAAAACACTTACATAACGCGATTACGCAACAGTGCTAAAAACACTTAGCATGTGCTATGAAGATCATAATAGCTTATCAAATAAGGGTGTGAATAAATGTCCCATAACATTAATATTTACAATAAAAAATCCCTTCGTTCCGTATTTAATAAAAGTATTTAAAAAGTTCCACGAAATGGTACAAACCCCACGACCTGGCAACACTGAGACCGGCGCCTAACTGCACTACCAAGGCGGGCTTTTGTTTGAGAGTGTTTGGTAGATAAATAAACGCCAAAATACATAATTTTTTGTCCACTCGTTTTTTAAAGTCAGTATGGAAAAAACTGCACAACAACAACAACAACAACAACAACAACAACAACAACAACAACAACACTAGATAATGATATTAGCCAACTTTACGAGCAAACATTCTTCTAAAAAGCTGCACTTGTTAAGCGTAATCTGATCTTTCGCAATTAAATGTAATAATTTTTGGCGTCAGCGATTGTTCTTCAGAAAAACGTTATTCGAGACGAATTTTTAAAAGGTATAGACGTGAAGAGTACCTGTTGAATTACGTTCTAAAAATGGCAATATGATAATATCAGATCAATACTTAATTTACTTGTTTTATTTTATTCAGAGTAGGTATTGATTAAGCCTAACCGCTTAAATATGCAATTTTACTTATATAACTATGTTTCACAAATTGTTAAAACAACTACTATACACGTTTATTTAACGGAATGCAATCAAGAGACAGTCACATAAAAAAGTTATGATTTTCGTTCAATAAACTTTTATATACTGGCTGACCATAAAACTATTCATGCTGGTGTCGAGCATCCTTCTCTATCTTCACATCTATTTAAAACCAAACACAAGGTTCAATAGGAAGTTATAACCATTATCTCCGAACGTGCTCTAACCCCCCTCCCCTTTTTTTCAACCCCTTTAGCAATGTTTCTGACCTATTGCTGCATCGGTGAATTTGCGAATACGCGGGATATGCTCGCAGGTCGAACCGTGGCCTCTCAGTTGCGCACCCGAAAAAAAAAGGGGGGGGATTGGTTTGGAGGTTGAGAGAACCCCCGAAAAAGTATGAAAAAATTTGGAATAATGGTTATTTTTCTGTAAGGTAACATTACTGCTTTACTTACACCTATTGCGTAAATTTAATTGGTCTGATTTAAAACTATAATGCTGTAAATTTCAAATCTTATAATAAAACTTCGACAGGCAGTCTATTGGGTTCCAGACCCACTCCCCTTTTACCTTTACTTTTTTGGAAACTGCTTGAATTGCACCATTTCGCACATTTAAATCCATATCTTCCCGAGGGCAGACACCCTCCCCTCAGGGTGGTTGACAGGATTTCCGGGAACCCATGCAAGTAAGTCTTTAGTGCCCTAAACCGTCCCAAATCCCTTTTTTTCTTTTGTTTTCCAGTGAAAACTAAATACAGTAAAACCCCTTTATAACAACCCTTTTTATAACAACCACATCTCTATAACAACCCTTCCCTCAATAACCGTGGGGTTTTTAAATAGGGGTTTTACTGTACAATTACACCTCTTTATAAAGACCACCCCTATACAAAAACCCTATTCTAGGGAACCGTGAGAGGTCTTTATAAAGAGGTTTTACTGTATAACATTTGTTTTGCTGCTGAATAATACGGAAAGCAACCAAATTTGACATGAGACAAATTATATGTGGGGAAAAATATTTTTATAACATATTTATTTAATTTTAATTTTAATTGTCCACTGCCCGGGGCCGGCGACCCTCATGAGCTCGGGCTCCTGGACATTTGCCCCCTTTGTTGGGGAGGGGGATTAGTGTTATGTACTTCATAAAATTCCCAGGTTCGGGAATCCAAGCATAAATCCCGGCCCTGTCAAACAAACCCCGAACAAAGATCCTGGGTGCATTCATGGGAACTTGTAACCCTTATCTCTAACCATTCCTCCCCACTTGTCCTTGACCGCTAGATGAATCTGTGAATTTACGAATACGCGGGCCGTACGTACGTGTGCCGGGCAGAAGGCGCGCGGCCCGGTGAAGCCAGTCTTGTATCCGGTGCGAGGCGGTTAGCTCCGGTTACGCCGGCGCGCTGCCGTCTGGAGCCGCTGGTAAAACAAAGCGCGCGAAGAACTCGTTTCCAGCCGCGAGACGACTTCCAGTACCGGAGTGTCGCAATCGCAACACAACTTCTACACCCGACCTTCGTAGCCCCGGCATCTCCCGGCCCACAATCTCTCGTTACTACCCGGACACGCGAGAATTATCGTACGCGATCCCCGAAAGTTTTAGAGGTTTAAATAATGTTAATTCTACACAAATACGAAACCGGCGGGAAATGACTGATGTGCGAAAACTAGGTTGTTGGCACAAAAGACGGTTGCACGTAACGGTACGCCGTGGTTCTTCGGTTTGAATTTTTTGTACGTAGCTGTTTTACTTTTTATCAACGCATCATTTTTTCTCTTATTGTGCTTACCAAATTAAACAGATTGGAAGTAAGTTGAATGCTATTTAAAGGTTATAACTGAAGACAATTTTGCAACAACTTGTTGCAAGGTCTTATGCACACATCTGCACCTCTGGTTCATGTTCATTGATTGTATGTTTTAAAGGGCGCGATTCACCTCAGTTTTCAACGCCTTTATTTATTTTCATAATTGTACCAGACTTTTTTTTCTTATTTTAGTCATGAATTGTGATAAAATCTTCCTCTTAGGAAATTTGTGTATCTCTCATAGTTTTTGCGTAATGAGTCATAAACTTCAAAATTTTCACTTTACGGTTTTATGTACGCCACTAAAACCAACTGACACACCAAACCGAAAAAAAATAAAAATAAAAATAAAAACACAGTATATAACAATGTTGTAGGCTAAGATTTGACATACATAAAAACAAAAAATAAAATATTTTTGTATTTAGTAAAAAATGCTGAACTTTAAAATTAAAACTAAAAACTTTCAACATATATTTTTTTAAATACAAATACACACATACACATGTTATACACTGTGGATTTTTTTGGTTTGGTATGTCAGCTGGTTTTAGTGGCGTACGTAAAACCGTCAAGTGAAAATTTTGACGTTTACGACACCAGCGCTAAAGACCTCGAGGTTAAGCGCTGACCAAAATCTCTCACTCACTTGACATAATTATTCGTTAGGGATCCAAGTAACAATGTCCATCATGAAAATTCCGTGAAACATACAAATTCATAAGCTGCGAAACCAGCTTTCAAGGCGAACTTGGTTATCACATTCCAGGCGTGTTTGAGTCCGAATGGAGTCTATTATATCACAACTTTTAGATACAGGCGTTCTTTCTGGTCTGTTCAAAGTCACTTGGGTCGAGTGAAGTGACAGGGGTTTGGACCGCTCAGCCGTGTTCGACATCCGTCAAACACCTCATCGCCTCTAAACGCGAAGGACTAAACTAGCGCGCAGTGTGTTCGTAGAATGTATTTTTCAATTGGACTTCAAGCGAAGACCCTGCTATTTTATTAATGGAAAATTTGTGGTGCAATCCAATGCAGATTTTTATCATTTTGTTTTACAATTACGGTTGATATTTTCTCAGCTACGGGATTTTGAGGAGCTTGGAAATGATGTTTTTAATTAGTGGACGACAATTTTTAAAACCATACGAGTGAGTGAGAGACTTTGGTCAGCGCTTAACCTCGAGGTCTTTAGAGCTGGGGATGGGTGACATGAGGTGAGTATGGAGAGCAGCACCGGAATGAAGGGGCAGGGGAAACGGAAGATCCCCGAGAAAACCCGTCGGCCAACGGCATCGTCCCACTAGCGAAAATCCGGTGACTGACCCCGCCGGGAATCGAACCCGGATCGCCTTGGTGGGAGGCGAATGATCTGATCATTCGGCCACAGCGGCCCCTAGTCCGACAATTCTGATTTATGGGTTGCATGGTTTTCTTTAATCACTTCCGATGAACGCCGGAATGATTCCTTAATTCATGCCGCATTAATACAAATGTTTCTGATTATAACATTAATATTATTTATTCGAAAATGTAGTAAATGAGGCTTAACTAACAAGTTTAAATTGCACTATACACGTAACATCTCAATAAGTGAGGCATAATTACGAGACACTTCAGAAAAAAAAATATATTCAGATAAAACTTCTCAAATTCTCATGTCTTTAAAGAGGACTACAACACTTATGCCTACGTACAAAATATACACAGAATCGTAAACTGAAATGCTGCTATAAAGAAACATTTTCAGTTACTCCTCCGACTATTCAGTTATGAGATATAATGAACTAATATTAAGCATTAAGTGCTACACATACCTTCATGTTTTTGGTTCTGTCGGCGAGACGTTAAACGTGACTGTCGTGTGTGTGTGTCTATGTATATGTAAGTACTAATATTACTACTGATAACAATACTATACGTTATAAATAACGGTAAGAAAATTTAAACTAAAAAAACAATTCTGGAACTTTTTTTGCAAGTTCTAAATGCGCATAATAATGCTATGAGTCATGAATGACAGTTTCAGAAACATTTTGAAAACAGGAAATTTTTCACTATACTGTTTGGTTACCCCGTTCTGCCCCCTGACATGTTCCCCCCTCCCTCGGCCTTTGACACTATACTACCAAAATTTTTTGTCATAAATCATCGCGAGCACACCGCACCTTCAATAACCCACCAAAATTCGTCGTAATCGAATGGATAACACTGGAATGCTCACGTCACAAACATTTTATACAGAATGTACAGAAATTAACCGCATAATAAGAACACTGCGCGAATCCTGGATTAAGACGCAAAGTTTTGTACGACGATATTTTATTTGCACAATATGGCAACGCTGCACGTAAAGTCGCCTCTTGTGCTCCTCTTCCAGGTATTGATTTATTATGTTTATGTATTTTACGTCTAGTACACGGTCGTAGAAGAACAGGTCTGGACACTCGCCTATCTACCAATGTATTTTGCTTGACCCCCTTGTTGTATGGCTGTAGTTCGTCAAGTTATCGAGAATGTCGTACTTTTTGGCGCTGAAATCCGGGCGGTCGGACTCAAACTCCGCCCACACTTTTCCATTGTTTAATTTATAAAGTAAATAAATATTGCTGGAGCCTTTTCTTAAATTTGTGAGCGAATGAAGTACTTCAAAAATTGATTTAAAAAATACGTTTTGATAAATTGTTTATCTTAGTAGGAAGGAAGTGGGCGGAGTTTGAGTCCGACCGCCCAGACTGCAGTGCCAATAAAGCACAACACTATCTGTAACTTGGTGAACTGCAGCCAAACAACAAGGGGGTCAAGTTTCCTGGCGAGTGTCCAGACCTGTTCTTCTACGGCTTTGGTCTAGTAAACACAGAATCATGTTTGGGTTGCTCGGTATTTTAACATGCACCCATAATATGCAGGTCAGAACAGTAGTATAGGCCATTCACAATAAAGTGAGCACTGCATACAGCTTTCTTTGGACCATTTTGCAGCCACCTTTACTATTTTAGTATAAAAATATTTCACTTAACTAAAAATCAGTGTAAACATTCTAACAAATGAACATCTATTGGTCCAATAAAACATATTTTTAATTAATTGCAAGATATGCTGAGTGCTCAGTTTATTGGGAACAACCTATAATAAGATATTATGTAAGATATCTGTGGAGCGCAAGAGGGGGGCTAACTACAGTGCTGTGTTGCCACATTGTGCAGGTAAAACGTCATCGTACAACATTTTGCCACTACATCTAGGTGTGCTTATTATGAGGTTGTTTCTGGACATTCTGTATGTGCAGATACAGAATTACTTTAGACACTTTCGAACCAGTGTGACCTCAACGCAAGAGACACTCGTCTATACCCCGTGCGGCATTCCATCAGCCGGCTGGCAACAGCCGGAAGTAGAATGAGTCAGTCTCAGTCAGGATGTACATAAATGCGCCTGGCCTAAAGGAAAGGAACAACTTTCCACGCAGCACATTGCGCACTTGCAGCAGAATAGGCCAAGGAAACAAAGGTTAATTCTGCTACAGGTTAGGAAACTCAATGTTATTAGTTTGGCAAGGGAAAAATTCTGCCGCTAGTTGCTTAGCTATCAGTAAGGGAGCAACGAACTTTGCCGAGGATTCACGAATGTGACCAGGCGCTAGATAGGGATAAACCATAGAGGTATGTATATATATATATATATATATATATATATATATATATATATATATATATATATATATATATATATATATATATATATAT
>PNEQ01008522.1:0-35970 GCA_003012365.1 Medauroidea extradentata | reverse complement strand
TTAATAATGTGCATTGCTAGAAATAATTTTATTGCTGTGTTGTGAATGTATAAATTAAAATACAACGAAAGCTCAATAATATACTTACGGAAAATATTTAACAAAATAATCTACTTATTTGTCGGCGTCATGTCGCTGGTATTTGTGCTATCCAATTTGTGTAACGACGATTGTATGTTACGAGAAAATAATGCCTTAAATTCGGTAGCAAACGTTTGTTTTTAAAGGTTTTATATTAGCACAAAAACGCACAATTTTTTAGTGATACTAGTTACGGCAAAGAATATGCCACAATCATAGACAAATAACGGGCCGTCCCGATCCGTCCGTGCAAGTGGTGAAGACTTCTCTGAACCAGTATGCCACAATTGGTTGATGGGTGTAGTTGGTATATAGACGGCAGTAAAGTAGGCCGCCATTAATTTACCATGTATTTTGCTAACAGTACGTTTTCGCACGTTTTCATTGACTGTGAATTCGGAAAATCACCGAGTAGGCCTACATCGGGCGTTCGTAAATGACCGTTGTGCTGTCAACCGGTTGAATCGACGGATCCACCGGTTCAACCGAACTGAAAATCCTGTGAGTGGTGGATGTGCACAGGAACTTCCACCGGTGAATTTTTGAACACACTCTCGCAAAAAATGTTTGACAGAACTTAAATAGTTGTGGAATGTGACGTCATGGAAAGTAAACTTACCATATTTTTTGCATGAAAAATTGTTTGTATTATAAATACGTGCTTACTGCACAAATCGATTACTTATTTAATTTGTAAATTTAAATCATGGACTATATTTACTATTATGTACATATTATACCAACGTATTTAGTTTGAATTTCTATCGCTGTATATTGTTAATTAACACGAGTACATTCATCTTATTCCATTCGTAACGGAAAAAAAAAAACTATAAACCTGACGTTTGGTCATGGCCTCAACCACTGATGGATCCACAGGTGAATTTCCGAAAACGCGGTAAAATATCTGTAAACAAAGATTCTCATTGGTCCAAAGTTCGGAGTTGGCGAACTTTCGGGGCGGACAGGTGTGCATCAACCATAAGGTACAATAAACCTCTGACGTCACATGTCACGTGAGCAATTCATCCAATCATAAACCAGATCGGGGTCTGCACCATCAGCACGGCCTGTACAGCCAGACAAGTCTGCGTAACCTTCCAAACGTAAATTTTTGTGATCAGACATTGGCAGATTTGTACAGGGCAAAAAAAAAATTTAAGCGTTTCGTTTTTACCTTGAGTGTCTTCTCTGATATACGGTACCTTGTATGCTCGTTGAATGTGACCACGTGGTTGTTTCACGAGTCGAGTTCCAACTTTCAAAGACGCCATTTAAAGGCCATGATCTTCCATTTATTTCAAACAATTGCAAATAACTAGAATATTTTTAACCAAATGCTTTGAAAAAAAAATTGAGACTGCTCACAGTCGTACGATACACAATTTTGCCAGAGCGTTGTTAAAAATAATGTACCGTTTGCTAGCAAAACATTGTTTTGCTTCCTTTTGGTTTACTTTGACGACAAAATAGGCGCTATTTAAGGGGCAAAAATCTAAAAATCTGTTAGGTATATAGCAACAGAAAAATTCTGATACAAACGATGATATAAAAGTGTTAAAACTGCCAGAATGAATTTTTGTTGAGTTAAAAAAAAAATTTTTTAGAAACCACTACTAAACTAAAGAGCGAGATATTAAAGACTTCGATTGCGACCACCGCCATGATTGCGACTTTGAGATTAACCTTTATGACAGTACGTTCGTGAATCTTCGGCACCGACCTCGGCAAAGTTCGTGGCTCCCTTACCGACACCGGCGCGACTGGTGGCAGAATTTTTCCAATGGTAAGCGCTGGTCGCCGAACGATGTAGTAGCGTGCACAGAGTTAATTATATGCAGCGTTTTCGGAAATTCACCGGTGGATCCATCAGTGGTTGAACCACCGAAGTACACCGGTTGATGCCATTACCGAACAACAGGTTGAAGGATACGAGTGAAATGGGATGAACCTACTCATGTTATTTAACATCATACTCAGGGGCGTCATTTAGGGGGGCAGGGAGGGGCAAATGCCCCCCCCTTGTTTTATAATTTTATATGCATAAAATATATTTTTTATATTTTGTTATTTAAATAATGCTATCTAAGCACACAGAACTGAAGCTTTATTATTAAAGTTTCTAATTTATACATGCTTAATTAATAAAAAAAGATGCAACAAGGTCACTGTCACCAAAAAAAAAAAATTGCCCCCCCCCCCCCCCAAAGAAAAATCTGAAATGACGCCGATGAATACTGCCGTATAAATCCAAATCGAACACTTAAGCATCATAAGTAATAGTAAATATAGCTTATAATTGAAATTTATAAATTAAATAAATAACTTATTTTTGCAGAAGTACATATTTTAAAATACAAACAATTTTCCATACAGAGTTATGGGGTACGTTTGCTTTCTTTGACCTCGCACTCCACAATAAGTTAAGTTATTTCAAACGTAATTTGCGAGATTGTGTTCAAAAATTCACCGGTGGAAGCTCCGTTGCACATCCACCAGCATCGCCGGATTTTCAAGTCGGTTGAACCTGTGGATACATCGATTCAACCGGTTGACTGCAAAACAGTCATTTACGAACGTCCGGTGTACACCGGCGGATGCGCCGGTGAATTTCCGAATTCGCGGATGGGGTAGCAAAACAGTTTCTAAGAGCGCGCGCACTGGTGGTGCTGTAAAAATTGTAATTGAACTTTTTATTTAACTTTGCGATTTTCTTTTAATTATTCAAAATATTACGTTGTGAGTTTATAAATGATAGGATACGTACGCAACGGCGTGTTATTTCACAGTGAATTATTTCATTTGAGTAAGTCAATTGGTTTTCGCTATTTGAATGGCAACGTGACATGCAATTTTGACTTTGACGCACCGCTACGGGAAAGCTATGCGAGCTAAAATTGTTTCGCAAGAGAGAATTTTACTCACGAGTACCGTATTCAAAACTAATGCTATTCCATTAAAATATCAAATCGTTTTATTACACTTGAACACCCTTTAAAGTCCATAGCTGCAAGTCTGGAAGGCAGAGCCCTTTTAAGGACGCGGTCTAACGCAATTTTCATCACAATTTTTTTAATTTTTTATTTGTACCAGAAATTTTTTTTCTTATTTTAGACACAAAATGTGACTAAATTTGGCTCTTATGACATTGTTTTATCTCTCACAGTTTCCGCGTAATGGCTTGATAATGTCATATTTTGCACGTTTCCGTTTTAACGACTACACTAAAACCAACTGATATACCAAACTCAAAAAAATCACTGTAAATAAAGACACAGCAGTCTACAATGACATGCTCATAAAATTAAAGAATAAAAATTATTTGACTATCACAAAATTGCTGAAACTAAAAATACAAATTTTAAAAATTCAATATTTTTTTTTAAATACAAATAATTTTTATTCTTTAATTTTATGAGCATGTCATTGTAGCCTGCAGTGCCTTTATCTACTGTGAATTTTTTGAGTTTGGTATATCAGTTGGTTTTAGTGTCGTCGTTAAAACGGAAACATGCAAAATATGACTATAACAAGCCATTACGCGAAAACTATGAGAGACAAAAAAATTTCATAAGAGCCAAATTTAGTCACATTTTGTGTCTAAAATAAGAAAAAAATATCTGTTACAAATAAAAAATAAAATAATGATGATGAAAATTGCGGTAGACCGCGCCCTTAACAGGGTCGAACGTATTTTTTTTTCAGACCAAACAAGGTGACGCAGCAGACACAACTCAACAGACTCGCATTCGCGAGGACCGTGGGGTTCGATTACCGACTCCGACCATCTTGATTTCTGTTTTCCATGGTTTCTCGGAATCGTTCCCAGGCGAATGTTGGAACTGTTCTTTAGCTAATGCATTTGCTAAGGTTAATGCTACTACAGGTTAGGAAGATCAACGTTAAAAGTTTGTCACAGGGAAAATGTCTGCCGCTTGAGCGCTGGTATCGGCAATGGGTGCAAATTGACCAATTACAGAGATTTACTGAATTTTAAGTTTCATGGAGTTGACAGTTTAAAACGCAAAATTTGTTTATTTTCACTTTAAAATTATGTTAAACTACTTCTGACATTTCCAAGCCTATTTATAAACTAGAACGGTTTCGTATTTTTCTGGTCCCTTAGCGATAGCAGCGAAACTAGCGGCAGAAATTTTCCCTGTGCCAAACTCTCCCATAAGAAAACGCATTTTCTTTCTAACCTGTAGTAGAATCAACCCCATGGCAGATACTTCACAGTGTTCATGCCCTTGTGTTAAGTTGTCTCGAATGACTTTGTTGTCAACGAGATAATTTAGTTGTAATTTAAAAAAAGCTTTACATATACTTTTACTTTTTCTCGCGTAACATATACCCTACAAGTAAATACTTAAACTAAAAATTAACCTTTCCCCCCGACTCAAATGATACCAAATTTCAAATCGATCACACCAGTAGCATTGCTCACATTCACTCAAGGAAAAACACTAGAAAAGAGCTGACGATATTTAAACAGCTGAACAGATTTCCTTGAATCATAGCTAAGAACACTCTCGACCGTAACTCACCTTAAAAAAAAAAAAAAACTAAATCAAAATCGGTTCATTTGTTTAGGAGCTACGATGCCACAGGCAAACACGTCAAACTTATAACAACCCCCCCCCCCTCTTTTTTTTGCGTCGGAGGTTAAAATTGACAAGAAATTACTAGAAATAAAACCATAATATACCAACCGGATATCTGCTAAACTCGGATATAGCACTGCTTTGAACTTTTCTGTTCCGTCAATAAAATTATTTGGTCACCGATTTAAGTTCCTACGCGCCAAACGTAGAAATTTGACACCGGTGAAGACTCTTCTTAAAGTTGTTCACGTGGCAAAAATTCATAATTTTATAAATGCACGAGATAGTGTTCGTTCAACAGACGTTACTTGTGACTAAATTTTCCAGTTGTAAAAATTTTTTAGCTCTCATAGTTTTCCCATAGCGGCATGTCGAAGTAAGAAAATTTGCAGGTTACGGGAACATTGGATTAAGAAAAACCTAGTGACTTACTATTCTCCTTTCACTCTAAGTTGAGTCCTGAAGTAAACAAATAACGTAATATTATTGCACTTCGCTAGCTTCTAATTGGCTCAATTTGTGCAGCGCGCCGACGTACTATTTCCAACCGACAAAACTGTGTACAGTCGGCATCATAGGAAACAACAACGTCATATATATTAAAACAATACTGCGTGAAAATTTCGTACGTGTTATCGACATACGGAAACAAAAATTACATAAAAACTTGATAAAAATATTGACATCATGTGCAATTACAGTATATTTCAAAATTTAATTGTAATTATGAAGCCATGACTAACGATCGTATTCAAATATTCTGGTACTACCGTAACGAAAATTTGGTACTACATGCAGAAAAAAGTTGTCATCAAAATGTGATTGAACTTACGTTAAAGCCCTCTTGGATAATTTTGTACTTCGTTTTGGAAAAATTACATTTTATAAATCACCAAACACTCTGTCGATAATTCACGACACATATTAGTTTTTTTTATTTTTTATTGTAAAGAATGTTATGAGAGATTTTTATTCTTGCCTAATAAACATCACCGCAGTTTGTTTAGTAATGAAGACATATCCACGTTTCGAAAACCATGCAACACATTTTCACTGTTCACGTCCAGCGTCACATAACCTAACCCGCATGCGATGTAAACATAGGCAGACGCGGGAACGGAACGAATTGATCAAGGAATTTTGGTTCGAACGAACTGGAACGGAAAATGGATACGCGGAGAAACCATTCGCAGTAGCCACAACATTGACGTGTTAATGCCCAGAAATACTTAAAAAAATATATATAACACATCTGACTGTGATATTTCTGACTTATTTTTACCGTGGTTATTATTACTGAACTAAACTTTTGGTATTTTCAGAGTATCGTACATCTCTAAATACTGGCAAGTGTACCAAGAAACTCGTACGTTTAACAGTACGTCAGTCGTTAAATAACTCGTGAAATCAACTGTACGGAGTGTCGTCCGCTAACTATAATTATAGTAATAAACATATAGAGTCGTAGATTGTGTTTGTAACGTCTGTATATTTTAGATATTTGTTAATAAAACTCTCTTATTAAGTGATGGAGTAGTAAATTTATATGTACACGACAGATAACAAAGAACTATTTCTTATGCAAGATCACAATGCATGGCGGTCGGTAGCCAATGAACATGTTTGTTTATAATTTGCTTTGTTATTCTAAAACTCAACTTAGAGTGAACGGAGAATAGTATGAAATAATTTACACTGAAATGAGATATTATGGGCCATATGCTCAAAGATTTTAAAACACAAAACTAAGTCCTTTTGTCTGTTTTAAAAATTGCCATAAATGAAGTAAATGGTCATCATTTTCAGATTTTTTTTTTTAAGTGACCAAGGAATTTCATTGTGTGTTTTTAAATATTTTAGCACATGGACCATAACATCTTATTTCAGCATAAATTATTTCATTCAAGCAGGTGACTTGGTTTTTGTTATTCCTATGTTCTCGTAACTTGCAAATTCTGACTTTGGCATGTCGCTATGGGGTGACATGAGAGCCAATTTTTTTTTTTTTTACAACGGGGAAATGGAGTCACAAGTAACGTCTATAAAACGAACACTATGCCGTGAATATAAAATATTAAGCATTTTTGCCACGTGAACACCCTTACGGGGCCACCATAGATAGGCTGTGTTTGTGTGTGTGAGACAGGGGCGGTAAGGAAATAAATGTCCCGAAATCTCTTCATATTATTATTATTATTATTATTATTATTATTATTATTATTATTATTATTATTATTATTATTATTATTATTACACCGCACCGCACGCGAGAATTTTCAGACTTACTGATTGGAGAAGCTTTGTCCAGGACGTGTCAGGGGCGTCATTTCAGGTTTTTCTAGGTGGGGGGGGGGGGCAAGATTTTGTTTTCCAGCGACAGTAACCATTTTGCATCTTTTTTTTATTAATTAAGCATGTGTATAAATTAGATACTTCAATAATAAAACTTCAGTGTTATGTGCTTAAGTTAGCATTATTTAAATTTAAAAATACAAAAAATATAATTATACACATAAAATTCTAAATCCAGGGGGGGGGAACTTGCCCCCTCTGTAGCCCCAAATGACGCCCCTGGGACGTGTATGTGTGGGTTCGGTTACCGCGCAGGCCGTTGCAGGACGTATTTTCCGTTACAGTTCCGCGCGCCAAAACTCCGGTGTGTTGGTGCAGTTTCCTGCCCTGCAAGCGCGTGGGCGCCATGATCTTCGCCGCGCGAGGAATCGACGTGGGAAGACACGAGTCACGAGACGCAATTACACACATGATATACCTATCTCTCTCCTATTGTCTGTCTTCTATATCTTTGTCCACATGTTATTCTGTCTGTTTCCATCGCGGTGTAGCCAAAACGTGTGGAATTAAGGCCCTTTAACACCATCAAATTTTGCTTCAATTTCCTTTCAAATTTACTCAATTCAATTTCTTGAATGTTATGTGACGCCATGCTTACGACATAACCGCACGCTATTTTGTCTTTCAATTGATTGAATATCATGAATTTCGTCAAAGATTTTCGTTTCGAACAAGTTTGAAATTTTCTGGAATCAAAATATGTAAGAATAGAAAATAGGTTTTCCTAACATGATTAATTTAACATATTCATTGTATTCTGTAGGCTATGCAAACCATACAAACATTATTTATTTTAAAAAATACATACAAAAATAATAGGAAATTTTGTTTTCGGGGTTAGTAAATAAATATAAAAGAGTTACATGATATATTTTGCGTTATCTGCTTATATATTGTGTGATAACTTTTTAAGTGGTACCTTCAATGCTTATTGAATCAAATTTCTTGAATCGTCATGCTATTTAATAAATTGAATTCAATAAATATTTGATCGCGTAAAATGGCCTTTACACAAAACGCGTGTAATTTCAAGCGTTTGTGGAATTTTGCGTGGAATTAATGCACGTGTGGGATTTGTGTGGGATGCCAAATTTAAAATTAATAAAAATTGTGTAATTTTATTATTTATCTGTGACGTATCATGATAACATTTACGAATTATTAATAAACGTAGCTGAAAGACAAGTGCAGAATTTGGTGTAAATATTATTATTTTTAACAACAAACAATAAAATCTTTCTTTATTTGACGTGTCGCTTTCCGTAAAATATTGTAGGAAACGTGCCTTGTTAAGAGTTCAGCGTGGTATGTATATAAAACAAGGACATGTTCAATTTTCGTTGAGCTTCTCACTGTGTGTGGAATTGTGTGGAAGTTAGTTGTAGTGCCTGTGGGATTTGGTATAATTGGTTTGGTAGCACTGGACTTTCCATCACAATGTAGCACGATTGCGTGGAATTCCACAGGTGTATGGAATTTCAAGTAGTTCGTGGCATTTGTGTGGGACGTTCAATTTTAAAATAAACATTCTAAAACTGTACTTTTTTTTTTTTTTCGTAACTGACAGTTTAGTCGTGTAGTGTCAGACTATATGAAATATCAGTGGCTGTCAAAATGCAATTTTTCATGTGAAACTGTTACTTATTTTTTACACTTACACGAAACACTAAAACGTTCTTTAATTTATATTTCACCCTAGTCGTTACCCGCGACTTCATACGCGTGGGTTTCAATTTTTGAAAATCCCAAATGGTGTAGTATAATGTTCACGGTCATTAAGGGGCCTCCCTAGATAGGCTGTATTAGTGTGTGTGAGGCAGGAGAGGTAAGGTTGCCGTTGACCGACGTGTGTAATGTATTACCACCTCTTAAACCAACTAACGTAGCAAACAGAAGGAAAAAAATACAGTGAATAACGGTGTTGTAGGCTAGAACGTCTCCTATAGAAGTATTTTTTTATTCTTGAATGCATAAAATTTAACTTTCAAATTTCAGCAATTATTTTTCATTAAAAAAATATTTTGCTTTTATTATATAGAAGAACTTGTAGTCTACAACATCGTTATTCACAGTTCCCCCCCCCCACCCACTCTGGTGTGTCGGTTGGTTTTAGTGGCGTGCAGAGAAAAAATAAAAATGCAAATTTTAACGTTTTCGAGTTATTACGCAATAACTATGGGCCGGAAAATTTCGCGGATTCAATAACCCGCGTACTGGAGTCCATTGTCCTATGCATACTCAAGCCCCGTCTACTTGTTCATTGTCTGCTGTTCCACTAAGTAGCAGCTAGTGGACAAATGGTCGGGATTTGAGTATACACAGGATAGTTCATTCTAACATGCAGGTTATTGAATCCGCGAAATTTTCCGACCCCTAGCAATAACTATTAGAGATAAAATAATTTCCTAAAAGCAGAGTTTAGTCACAATGTATGTCTAAAATCAATATATATATATATATATATATATATATATATATATATATATATAGTTCAAATATAAATATAAGAATATGTCGCTGAAAACTGTTGTACACCGCGCCTTTGAAGTGAGAATTTTTGAAATCCTACTTACTTTATTTCCTTTCAGATTAAGTTATCGTTTTCTGGCACTTTTAAATATAAACAAAGCAATTCAAGTAACACTCCTAGTATGTTAAACGTACTGCATTCAAAAGTTAAAAGTTGAGTTCAAAGTAAATAATATTTTTTAGTGATTATTCTAGACAAGATGGTCATCAAGTACGCTCATTTTATCGCGAACCCCCTATATCATCACAGACCAAGCTATATTCAGATTTCTACGACTGTGAGAGACATATATTATCACAATGAACAGAGCTTCATTCTTGAATTATTATATGGTGAGCTTAAAGAGGGAGTGAGACAGTTTTCAATGCAATAATAACTTATGTAAGACCTGTTATTTAAAGGCGCGGCTACCGCAATTTTCATCGTCGTGTTTTAAATTTTATATTTGTACCAGTTATTACTTTTTTCTTGTTTTAGACACAGAATGTGACTAAATTTTGTTCTCGCATACTTTTTTGCGTAATGGCTCGTTAAAGCCAAAATTTGCATGTTTTCCGTTTTAAGGACAACACTAAAACCAACTCACTTACCAAACTGAAAAAATTCACAGTGAATAATGACGTCGTGGGCTACAAATTCAGCTACGATAAACCACGAAATAAAATATTTTTGTATTTTTAAAAAAAATTTCAAATTTTTATTTAAAATTTTAGTATTTTTTATTTAAATACGAAAAAGTTTTATTCTTTACTTTTATGTGCGTGACATTGTAGCCTGCGAAGTCATTATCCACTGCGAATTTTTTCAGTTTGGTAAGTGAGTTGGTTTTAGTGTCGTCCTTAAAATGGAAACATGCACATTTTGACTTTAACAAGCCATTACCCGAAAACTATGAGAGATAAAACATTTTAATAAGAGACAAATTTAGTCGCATTTTATGTCTAAAATAAGGAAAAAAATATCTGGTACAAATGAAAAATAAAAACATGGTGATGAAAATTGTGGTAGACCGCGCCCAACAACCTCGGCTTTTATGGCGGAGGGAGGGAATTTCCCCTTTCCCCTTCCCGTGGGTGAGCCACTGTTGTACAGTACTAACAAAAAAAAATATTTCAAGCAGGTGCAACGGTAACACGTTGAACTCGTATTCGGGAGGACCCGGGTTCGATCCCCGGGTCCGGCCATTTTGATTTCTGTTTTCCATGGCGAATGCTGGGCATGGTTCCTTAACAACGGCCATGGTTAAGGGGTCCGCCTCGTGGCACATGTGTTTGTGTGAGTGAGGTATGGTGCTAAGGGCGACGTCGTATGGGCCATACAACGGTGCGTCGCCTCTACGCTAAAGGCGTGCAGTCTTCGCGAAAAAAAAAAAAAAAAAAAAAAACAAATTTCCTATGGGACTTTAAGTGGTGACCCTATTGTTTTATTTACGAAATCACTTTACTAAAGTCCAATGCACTACCCTTAAGTGGTTTCACATGTATTCGGCTAGTATATTTTCCGCTATAGCAGACTGAAAACCCCGTTTTGACCTATTTTGACGTGCCCTAAAAGGGGATTTCTAATACGCGTGTTGTCTTGAAAGTACTTAAGGGCAGTCGTCTGAAGTGTGTGTTCTTTTCGTAGACAAACGGCGTGAACACACGTGTATTAGTTTCGGTGTAAAACTTTTTCTTCAAACACGCTGCAGTGTGATTTTATGGCAACGAGGCGAGCCCCTTCAGGTTAATTCTGATACAGGCTAGAAAGATCAATGTTAAAAATTTGTCACATGGAAATTTTCTGTCGCTTGAGCGTTGGTATCGGTAATAAGTGCAAACTGACCAATCACAGAGCTTTCCTGAAATTTAAGTTACATGAAGTTGGTAATTTAAAACGCGAAATTGGTTTAGTTTCACTTTAAAATGTTTAGTGACTTCTGTCATTTCCAAGCCTATTAAAATTAATTTTACTACAGTTTCGTATTTTTCTGGTCCCTTAACGAAAGCAGCGAAACTAGCGGCAGAAATTATCCCTGTGCCAAACTCTCCCATGAGAGAACACATTTTTTTTCTAACCTGTAGTAGAATTAACCTTAGCCATGGCCGACTCCTCTCCTAGCTCCTGTCATCGTACCAAGTTGTGTGTGACCTTCTGTAATGTCCTCGCTGTCGACAAGACGTAAAGCTCACTTATCTTACATTCATGTAGGTAATACCTCATCCTATTGAAAAGCTGAACAATTTTAAGCATCATGAAAAATCCGGGTGGTCGCAAAAAAGAAATCCATACAAACGAGGACACGTCCTTATTTTGCCGGATGTCTGGTAACCCTGCACGCAGGACCTTGGGTAAGAGGATTTCCGGGAACCTATATACAAGTAAGATTTCGAGGCTCCGTACGATCCTGAATAAACCTCTTTCTCTGTCTAAGGGCCTGTACACAATTGATTACTTTAACATTTGACTTTACGTTCCCGTTACTTTAAGTAGAATATTTTGTCAATACCCAACACAAACGTACAGTTAAAGTAACGAAATTCGAAAAAAAGATTTGAAAATATGTTTTTGAAACTAAATTATTGTGATATAAATGAATAAATTTTTGCCATAAAAGCTTATTCCGTAGATATTCTAAACATAAGCCTAGATTTTTTTTTAATTTTCAATTTATTATGATATTTTGGAGAACACAAGCAACGCCATATTTTGACGTAACTTATAGTTCATTTACAAATACTCAAATTATATTTACAAGGTTTTCCGAATTAAGAGATACCTGTCACATTTTTCATGAAATTCAATTGCTGGAGAGTACAGCGATGCTCAGAAATAAAGATTTTTCATTATAACATACAAAATAGCTGTTCCATGTAAACGGCCATCTTGACTTTGATTTTAGGTTTTCAGTTTATCGGAAGCATAAAGTCGAGGCTGCTTGACTTTATGTTTCGCGGGCCATTTTGTACGACCCCATAAGAAGCCATGTATCGAAAGCTTTCTTAAAGTCAAATGTTAAAGTCAAAAGCTAAAGTTTTCAATTGTGTAGAGGCCTTACGGCTGTTCAGGCATCAACATTTATTCATGGTTTAGTTAGTGACTTCACATCAAACGAAAAAAAAAAATCACTAAACTTGAGCACAATTATGAACATTTTTAATTGCAGACATTATGCAATAAAAATTAAATTGAAAAAAAAAAAAAAAAAAAACAATAATGGAATAGACTGGCTCAATTTTTCATTAAAGTCATAGCAACTTCATGAAGAGAATTCTCAGGAAATGGACAATATTCGCCTTCAATCAGTGTTTAGCTAGATTTTTAAATTTTATCATGAAATTAAAAATACAACTACATTCAAACGTATTAATACATTTACACGAAACTTCTTTCTGGCACCTTCGCATCTTTAACATCCATTGTGACATGCAAATCGAAGTGATAATAACACTGCACAATTTGACAGTTTGTATTGAAAACTGTGAAAAATTCAAAATCACATAATTAGTGTAATAAGTTTTATTAAATACTCCCTTTTTTATCGCACTAGTACCTATAGTATACAAAGAAATACAATTAACAGAAAATAATTTTTAAACACTTGAAGGCCTTTAACGTCTACCATTATTAGCAAGATGATTTTTTGTTTGTTTACGTGAAGATAAACATACCATAAATACAAATTTACAAAATACGACCGATGCCAGGCCCCTGTGTATCCCCTGTTCCCATTCCCACCACAATTACACATCTTCTTTGCCTTTTGATGTTGCCGTGTAATTACGGCAAAATTACAAAATGTCAGCACGAACAAGGTATTTTACGGGTAAGCGGACAACCACCAAGAGCATGTAGCTACTATGGGCAATAAAGGGACACCTAACTTTCGCGAAAACATTTTTGCAGCACTTTGTGTCAATGCCTTACGTGCATGAGAGCAGCTTCGCTTTGTGGTTATTAGCAGGGTATATTTAAGTAGATGAGTCACTAATGTCACTCTGCCAAACAGACAGAACAGTGGATACTGCGACACCACACGTCTGTGATAAGCGGGTAGAAAATTACGGGCGCGGTATACATCAGTTTTCAACGCCATATTCATATTATTATATTTGTATCAGGTATCAATTTCTTATTTTAGACATAAATTGAGACTATTTTCCTCTTGTGATTTTTTTACCTCTCATAGTTTTTGTGTAATGACTCATAAATGTCAAAATTTGCATTTTACGGTTTTTTGTACGCCATTAAAACCAACTGACATACCAAACTGAAAAAAAGATTTACAGGAATAACGATGACGTACGCCTTCTAAATAAAAAATTTTTGGTGTTGTTTTTATTCTTGAATTTTAAATTTTATTTTCAAATTGTAGCAATTTATTTAATATAAAACTATTATTATTTTTGGTTTTCATATTGAAGACGTAGAGTTTACATAATTATTCACTATTTTTTTTATTTTTATTTTTTTAATTTTTTATTATTTTTTTTTT
Source organism: Medauroidea extradentata (assembly GCA_003012365.1). Taxonomy (NCBI): domain Eukaryota; kingdom Metazoa; phylum Arthropoda; class Insecta; order Phasmatodea; family Phasmatidae; genus Medauroidea; species Medauroidea extradentata. The sequence goes on along the minus strand of PNEQ01008522.1, from coordinate 21,929 downwards.
TTTTTCAGTTTGGCGTGTCAGTTGGTTTTAGTGGCGTGCAAAAACCGTCAAATGCAAATTTTGATGTTTACTACGAGTCACTACGCAAAAACTATGAGAGATAAAAAATTCATAAGAGCAAAATTTCGTCTCAATTTACGTCTAAAGTAAAAAAAAAAAAAAAAATATATGGTACTAATATAAAAATAAAAGTATGACGTTGAAAACTGAAGTAAACCGCGCCCCGAATCATTGACCAAGAAGCTGAGCTGCAGGTGTTATGGTTATTTATGTAATGGTTATTGGCAGCGTGTTCTTGTTAAGACACGTCTCTCATTTGACTACACCAATCAGAATAAGGTTATTGTAACATCATTCGTCTGTTATTTGCCCACGAGGGTAGCACACCTGCAGCTCAACTTCATGGCTATTGACAAGAGTCTTTTGCGCAGAGTTGTAATAAATTTAACTGTGTCAATCAGTACATGGATAACTGCCACACAACACGTTTGTGCCTTGCGGGTTTAACCTCCACACGTTGTATGTTAAGGCATCCAATCACTGACCACAAAACAGAGATGCAGGTGCGCACGTAAGGTACTGAAACAAAGTGCTGCAAAAATCTTTTCGCGAAATTTCCTATCTCTAGCGATGGGAGTGAAGCCAAGAGGGGGGAGTGGTAGTCAGCAAATTAGCCAGCCGCCATACTGCTGTAACCTCAAAAGTACAATTAATGTTTTAGGTTGAAAACTCTATATTTTAGCCCTGTTCGCACACCTCCTACTTAATATTTCCTAAATGTTTTAATTAGTCGGCCATATTGTTTATAGCCACGTCAGGCGTTTGTTTGGTTACACTCCTGGCGACATCCTCCAACTGGACCACGGCCGTAGAAGAACAGGTCTGGACACTCGCCTGGAAACTTGACCCCTTGTTTGGCTGCAGTTCGCCAAGTTCACGATAATGCTGAACGTCTTTGGCTCTACAATCAGGGCGGTAGGGCTCAAACTCCACCCACTTCCCTTCCACTAAGATAAACAATTTATCAAAACGTGTTTTTTAAATCAATTTTTGAAATGCTTCCTTCGCTCACAATTTTATTTAAATAATGGCTCCAGCGACCTTTATTTACTTTATAAAATGGGGGGGGGGGGAAAGTGGGCGGAGTTTGAGCCCGATCGCCCTGATTGCAGCGCCAAAGACGCACAACACTCTCGGTAACTTGGGGAACTGCAGCCAAACAACAAGAAGGGGGTCAAGCAAAATACACTGGTAGATAGGCGAGTGTCCAGACCTGTTCTTCTACGGCCGTGATCTGGACCCATCTAACATCTTTATATTTGCCAGTAGTACCTCAAAACAACTGAGAGTTAATACATCCAGCCACTGAACATGAAACACAGCTGTAGATGTGCACATGAGTAGAGATCAGAAAATTTCACTAATTCATTTGAGAAGAGGTTAGATTTCAAACTCATGTACACGTTAAATACTTTGGCGGTTTAATGGCTGTTAATGACGCCACACTCTTCCATGAGGACTGTGAACCAATAGTAGACCTGCATGAAAGTTCTCTGCGAAATCTTCTCAGATGTACAGTATAACTTGCCACTCACTGGAGCAGAAACCAATTAACAAGTAGCTGAAGGCAGCGTTAACATAGGACTGTGGAGTCCAGCCGTTTGGTAGTTGAACCCGTAAAATGTCCGGGTGTCTACAAGTTGGCTTGCATGTAGAGGTGAAACTGCTTTACATACGCTAATCAACGGCACCCTTAGTGATTCATCCTTCGGCCGGCACTGCTTCGCTCGTAATTAATGCACTCGGTTTACAATGAGACTTGGCCAGACAATTGCGTTGCAGCTCGCTATTGCAGTGTCCCGCGTGGAAAGCTCCATTTACTCCCACGCTAATCCTGGAAGACGGGCAGTTAATTTACCAAGAACTGCGCCGTAGACGCGAGTTCTTCGGCAAGACGCGCGCTATCGTCTTGCCTCACATGTTCCTCGTGAAACACGTCATTTCGAAAGAAAAACATCTGTAGTCATACGAACAGGGCTGTCAACGGGATTTCACGGGCCCAATACGCAAGTCTTCGGGGCTACATTCCATTCCAATTCCAACCGCCCTTATTTTAAAATTATATATTATTAATTAGCAGTCCGCCCGCGGTTTTCTCGCGTGTGTTACTTACAGCAGATAATAATTATTTTAATTGAAAAACCTCTTCGTACACCAGATTAGTATTCAATCATCAAGTGTCAGAATAACCAAACTGCTATTCGAGCTAACTCTGCAGCAGTATAAGTAGCTACATAATTTTGCAGTGGTTTCGAAAATATTTGTTTAAACTCAAATTAATACATGTATCAAAAATTCATTCTTACATATCATCGGTTGTATCTAAATTTTTTATGTTGCAATACACTAAACGGATTTTTAGATTTTTGCCCCTGAAATATCTCGTGTTTTGTGGTCAAAATAAGCCAAAATGAATAAAAATATTTTTTTTTGCTAGCAAACGGTACATTAATAAATAAAACGCTGTGGCAAAATTGTGTATCGTATGACTGTAAACAGTCTCAATTTTTTTTTCAAAGCATTTGGTTAAAAATATTTCAGTTATTTGCAGTTGTTTGAAATAAATGAAAAATCATGGTCCATTGCCTTTTAAGCCTGCCTCTGCCATTAACAGCGACTTCGCTTGGACCTTAATTATAGTCACAGAAAAATTGACGTTGTGGGAAAATTACAGACACTTAAATGTGAGAGTGTAAGCTAATGAAATACGCAGTTTACTTGGTATGAAGACTAATTTCCTTTACTCTTAAAGAGTTGTGGGCCTGACGCGTGAGTCGTGCTGCAGCGTGGTACGGGAAGTAATTTTTCTTGTGTCATTATTAAAAGTGTTTCCAATGCGTTTATCTACGCTGCAAAAAGTCTAAGGGCCGTATCTATAAACGGCTTTCGAATGACAACCAACTGCTATCCCTATAGAGAAAGCATTGGGGAGCAGATGGTTGTCATTCGAAAGCCGTTTATAGATGTGGCCCTAAGTTTTTGCTTATAATAGATTAGTTTTATGATAGCGTTTATCTACGGAAAGAACACACGCTTCAAACTGTGTCCCATTGGGCGTCACCAGGAATTATTTCAGGGGGGGGGGGGCAAATATTTAGAAATTTACGTTTAGCTATCACAAAACTAATCTATTATAAGCAAAAACTTAGACTTTTTGCAGCGTCTGACGACACAGACCATTGTTTTGCAGCATTTGACGCAAATTAAGACTTTTTCACAGTGCCTGACACAATTAGTGACCTTTTTTTGTTGGGGTCTCCAAGTTCCAGGGGGGAGGGGCAACTACCCCCTTTGCCCCCCCCCCTTCGTGACGCCCATGTGCGTCCCTTTTTTTTTTTTTTTTTTTTTTTTTTAAATACCGTCCGCTCACTAGAAACATGGTTACCAAGCTCCGCAAAAGTGCTAAAAATGACTTCTTCGCTTTGCTGTAGCTGAGAAAGTATCAACCGTAATCGTACAACAAAATCATAGAAACCTGCATTGGACTTTACCACGTGTTTTCGACAAATAAAATAACAGGGTCATCGCTTGAAGTCTCGTTGAAAAACACATTCTACTAAAACACTGTACGCTAGTTTAGTACACCGCGCCTAGAGGCGATGAGGTGTTTGACGGACGTGTTATATTCGACTTATCGCCTTCCCCGTTCCTATTAATCAAACATAATAAAAGCTACGATCCGCTAACTCTTGCGGCGGCAGTCTGACCAGGTTAGTTTCAAATGTCATTAAGTAAAGTTTTTCGTTGATAGTGTAATGATATAAAGTATGTGTTCTTTAGCCGGTTCTGAAACTGAGTGAACTTCTGAATACCTTACAAACGCCACACAAATTAAGTTGCAGCTACCATATTTGTAGTCAGACAACAACACTCAGGCCAGTACCATTTGTGGGTTTACTGACCACACAACTAGAAATGTAAATTAAATGTTTGAGATTGTTCCCTACTAAAAATTATGTACATATTTTGTCGCTATATTTGTAATTTATGTACTTGTACTGACAGCTCCTAGCACATTTGTTGTGCGCTACTGAAGGCTGAATGATAAATAAAAAAAAATAAAAATAAATATAACTTCAAGTAGGTAACAAAAGTGGCCCCTCTCCGGGCACGATGTACAGTTGAACAAATTTTCTGTTTTCCATGCCCTAATGCCCTTAGTATAGGATGTTTTCTGTACAATCAATGTTTGCGGGTATCTTTATATTATATGTCCCTAAATACTTGGGGGCCTGAACTCGAAACCATGCTAACACCAAAATTTAAGAATTAGCAATATAAAGTAATATATTTTTCGTGTTTACTTACTCTTAAATACTTACTAATTGAAATTCAATATTTTTTGCTCCCATTAGTAGAGACATGCAAAATTCGCGTTATTTTCTGACAGCTGACTAGACTCCAAGTGACTATATGCTCGTTCGACGTCTCCCTCTGGCCGATATTGTCGTGACTTACCGCGGAGAATGCTTACACGGTAGAGAGGTCAATCTCTGTACAGACGTAACACACGTAAATGACAACACATAAAAGTTCGTGGCCAATTGAACAGCAGATTATGCTCTGTTATGTATAGGAAAGTGAAGTTTAGTCTGCTACCAAATGATAACGCGAATTTTGCACGTCTCTACCCATTAGTATCATATTTGAGATATAAATAAATGCAAACAATAAAGAAATGTTCTTATTTTTTGATAATTTTTAAATTTTGGAGTAAGCATGGTTTGGAATTCAGGTCCCCAATTGTTCTGAGAACATAGTTTCTTCCCAGGAAAAGTAAAATGTTATTATCTGTAGACGCCAATTCTTTACTTTAGTATTGCTGCATGTCACTAGAGAGAAAAAAATCGTGAAGAATGACTAAAAATGGAAAATTTAGGGCATTGGTGCTTAGCCTCCTAAAGGCAAAGGATAACATTTCATCGTGGCGACTATAATTCAACACTATGACTTTAGACAATAATAACATACTGTTACCGATGTAATTAGCGATTGGCCGCTGTCTATAAGGCCGACTCTTATTCGTTAACTACCTGCCTCGTCGTCTCTATGTATGCAAGGCACTCAAGTAGCGTCTGTCTCCCCTTCAGAACTTCTCGTAAGAATCGTCCCTAGTTAATGAATTAACACAATTTCTGGATGATGTATTATAATTTCTCAAAGAATAATATACTTACCACTGTAAAACGTTTTTGAAGTAAAGTCAAAGCCGTATCTCTGTTATAGCCTGTACAGGATAAACTGAACACTGCCTACAATTTTCTGTGAGTCATTCTGCCTCCATTTTTATTGTTTTAAATACTAAAACTTCCGTGTAACTAAACATTAGTGTAAATTTTCCACAACTTTCAAAACTTAACTTAGATAGTCCCAATAAATGCGTTATTTTCATTATTATAATTGTTGCACAGTGCTCACTTTAAAGTGACTGGCCTATACTAAAGAGTCGAAGATTTGCTACTGGAATATCAATACGAGTATAATGAAAAATTGGGATTTCAGCAAAATATTGTAACATAGCGCCATTTATTTACAATACATATTCTTTTACTAAATACATTATTTAACTGTAGCAACCTAGATGCGTCCTTTGCGAATACATATCTGTATTAAACCTCTCTATAGTAACTTATTATTTTTTTGTGAGAAAACCGACTAAAAGCTAAGCGTGTTTTCATATTTTCTGTCCTTTTTTTCTCTCTACACTCATAAATACTCCTCTTCCGTCACCCTTTGGTTTCCATTCCTCACAGCGACTTCTTAAGAGTGTTAAAGTGCGATAAAATCTTAATTTTATATATTTATGAAATAGCATTAGTTTTGTAGACGATACAGTTTCCTCTTTCAAAACAAATTTAGCTCTCATAAGTTTCTCATAACGGTGCGTCAAAGTCAAAATTGACAAGTTCTGCTGCCATGAAAATAGTGAAAACAAACTAATAAATAATTAACTGTGATATTACATCCCATGAGCTAAGCAATAAAGTATTTAATATTCCATAACGTAATATTTTAAAAAATCGCTAAGTACAGGAAAAAAGTTGAGAATTTAGCAATATTTAAATACAAAATTGTTCACGTAGCCCCTGGCATGTTATTTCACCGTGAATTATTTCACGTACGTAAGTCAATTGGTTGTCACTATTTGCATGGCAGCAGAAAATGCAAATTTTGACTTTGACGCACAGTTATGAGAAAACTATGCGATTTAAAATTGTTTCGTAAGAGGAGACTGCACTCACAAGTATCGTCTACAAAACTAACACTATTTCATGCAAATATAAAATTATGGTGTTATCGCACTAGAACACCCTTAAATGAGAACACTCCCAGCTGTCGCTCCAAGTGTACGTCCGTCGGCCGACGTATACGGAGCCGCGGTATATCTTATAGTCGTCTGTGGCCGCGGTGGCCGAATGGTCAGACCATTCGCCTCCCACCAAGGCGACCGAGATTCGATTCCCGGAGGGATCGGTCCCCGGATTTTCGTATGTGGGAATCGTCCCGGACGACGCCGTTGGTCGGCGGGTTTTCTCGTAGATTTCCCGTTTCCTCCGCCCTTTCATTCCGGTAATGCTCCATACTCACCTCATGTCACCTCTCACCATCGCGTAAGACCTCGATGTTAAGCGCTGACCAAAATCTCTCACTTACTCATTTACGTAGGAACGGACCTTAACAGCGAGGTTTTTTTTCAAGCGGAAGTAACAGTAAGGTGACATGAGATGAGAGTGTAGCAGCGCCGAAATGAAGGGGGTTGGGATAAACGAGAGATCTCCGCGAAAGCCCGCTGACCAACGACATCGTCCGGCACGGTTCCTACATGCGAAAACTTGAAGAAGAATTGTGACGGTTGGGAGGGGGGGGGGGGGTCGCGTCGTATCAGGTGCGCCATCCGCGGCTCAACTGTGCTTAGCGATGACGAGATACCCGTAACGCATGCCTGAGTCGTTCTTAGAGCTCCGTCGTTCCTGGCCTCACACGCGCGAGAATTACTGCACCTCTTGGCCAGGCAGCGCCCTTAACGGGACATAGAGAAAGTTGTTAACTTAGCGACGGTGACGAACTACTTTCATTTCCCTCCCACACGGAAGGAAGCAAGTTGCTAACTACAAGCGTGTAAGTCAACAATGCAAGACAACATTAACCGTACAATAATGTGGACTCATCAGGTTCATTTTAAAACCAACATTGCATTACATATGTACAATACACACAAAGTGAAATGAAGGTTGGGCAGCTTGTAAGGCCTTTATTTCAAACAATTTCAAATAACTCAAATATTTTTTAACCAAATGCTTTGAAAAAAAAAAATTTGAGACTGTTTACACTCATACGATACAGAATTTTGCCAGAGTGGTTTTTAAAATAATGGACCCTTTGTTAGCAAAAATTATTTTGATCCTTTTTGGGTAATTTTGACCACAAAATATGTGATATCTCAGGGCCAAAAATCTAAAAATCCTTTTGGTGTATTGCAACAGAAAAATTCAGATACCAACGACGATATATAAATCTTAAAATTGTAAGAATGACTTTTTGATATCTGTATTAATTTGATACACATAGGTGTGTGTATATATATATATATATATATATATATATATATATATATATATATATATATATATATACACACACACACGCACACACACACACACCTCTGCAAAACTAAAGAGCGTGGCTTGTATGGCCACGGGTTCTAATTTATGCTGTTTTTGCGAGTTTATGTTTTAAAAAAATATATATATATGTGTATAGACTACAGGTTAAATATTTTCTACATTTCTATGAAATGGGTTTGCGATATCTGCACCCTTTTAGGATTTAAAAAATAAAACTTACTACAACAGCATAATTGGGATGCGTGGTCTTAAGGCCATGATCCATACTTTCTACTACTTTTATGATAATCATGTGTTCGATCATAAACTAGAGTAGATATCGAAAAACGGTTGCATAGTTTTAATTTAAAAAAACAATGTGGACTACAGTAACTTTTTTTTTTCAAGCCTAAAAAAGGCAATGGTTTCCGCTAATTATGCAATTAAGGAAAATTGTATATAGAAAAAATTAGACTACACAGTAAAAACAATTTTGAAATTACTGTACAACAGTTTTCGAATATCTGCTCTCGTTTAGGAATAAAAAATAGTTATAGTGAAAGCATTAGAAATGGTGGTACACGGCTTTTACCGACTGTGAAATTTAACCTAACCGCAGAATAGAATACAGTGATTTGGGGCAACTTTGTACCACCAGTCAAGTTTAATTTCAAATTACATATCTAAGATTTAATGAATGCGGTTGTGTTCCTGATGAATAAATTTACTAATAACGAAATCTACGTAAAGGTTGAACGCCGAAAAGCGATTATATAATAGAAAATGTGTGGTATAACGTGTACCCCGAAATGGTAGAAAGTTACCCCAAATGATTGTAGTCTACATATTGACAGAATTTTAGACTTCATAAACATTTGTTTGCCGTTATTTTACAGATCTAATTGCAGTTAGAAAATCCTTATTGCTTTACTAAAAGAACCAAACACTAAAGGCGGCGGCACCACACCAGTGAGACCTCGAGTCTCGACTCGCTACAAAACAGACAGCGCCACTATTTACAATTTAAAAATTGTAATACTAACGAACGTGACCTAGCCGCAAATTTGGTAGGTAACTTAACAGCAGGAAAGCAACCAGTCCATAATGATACTACTTTAAATATTATTCCCCTTTAACATTAATTCTATCCAGTGACGTGATAAAAAAAGGGGTGGGGGACAGGGAACTTGAGCCCCTCAAGCGCCACTTTTGGAAACACCGTTGACGACAATCGAAGGAGCTGTACGAACGACCTTGAAGCGCGCATCATATGCCGCATCGCTGCCAAGTGCTGAACAAGCGTGCAAGATTCCCGCTGTCAGGGGCTTCATTTCAGGTTTTTCTGGGAGGTGGAGGGGGGGGGGGGCAAGATTTTTTTTCGGCGACAGTGACCTTGTTGCATATTTTTTTATTAATTAAGCGTGTATAAATTAGAAACTTTAATAATAATACTTCAATTTTATGTGCTTGAGTTAGCAGTATTTAAATAACCAAATACAAAAAATTAATTTATGCACTTAAAATTTTTAATCCAGGGGGGGGGGGAGGATTTGTCCTCCCCTGCTCCCCTTAAATGACGCCCCTGCCGCTGATCCATTTTTGCCTGTGGCACTTTAAGCTGTGACCGTACGATTATATTGGTGCAAAGTTTGTAGCTAAGTTCAGTGCACGTCTCAATCTTGGGTTCACACACATCTGGTTTTGAAGTACGGAAGTCTGAAAAGACCGTTTTTAGCCATATTGGAGGGCTTAGAAACAGTGTTTTTAATGAGTGTGGCGTCTTAGCAATGAGGTTCCGACCTTGTCTGAAGTGTGTTTTCGTTTCGTACGTTGGCACAATGAGCCCATATGGAATATTCGTATAAAAAATCCGTTTACGAACATGCTGCGACGCATTTGAAGCGTGAGGTAGGCGGCCGCCTTAAGGGCGATGGAGTGCCAAAGAAGAGAATTTTCACAATTTTCGACATAACTTTTTTCCCTCGCTTATTATACAAAATCAAGGCTCGACAATCCGTAGATTACACTTTTGTACACCTTTTTTACTTTATTACATAGTCACAGACTGTCTCATTTTTGGAGCACTGATGGCAGATAGGAAAAATACACCTTTTTCCTATTTGCCATCACTGCTCCAAAAATATGACAGTCTGTGACTATGTAGTAATGTAATAAGTTGTACAAAAGTGTAATCTACGGATTGTCGAGCCTAGATTTTCGATAGTAAGTGAGGGGAAAAAGTTGTGTCAAAAATTGAGAAAATTCACTTCTTTGGCTTACCATCCCTCTTAAGAGTTAGTGGACGCTATCTTTTATTTTACATCTGCGGCACGGCTACAGGGAAAACGATAAGTCGAATATAACACGTCCGTCAAACACGTTATCGCCTCTAGGCGCGGAGGACTAAACTAGCGTACAGTGTTTTCGTACAACGTGTTTTCCAATGGGACTCCAAGCAATGCCCCGGTTATTTAATTCGTGGAAAGTATGTGGTAAAGTCCAATGCAGATTTCTATGATTTAGTTTTCCAATTACGGTTGATATTTTCTCAGCTACAGCAACGTGAAAAATTTATTTTTAGCAATTTTGAGGAGATTTGAAATCATGTTTGAAATTAGCGGACGGCATTTTTTTTAAATCATAGAGAGACAGTCTGAAGTGTGTCTTATTTTAGTAGACAAACAAATTGGAATCATTTTTAACAGTTAGACAAGAAAAATACTTTCTGTACCACGTTACAGCACGGCTCACACGCCAGGTTTGCTAACTTTTAAACAGCTTGATAAAACATCTGTAAATCAAAATCATTTCAAAAACGTTGAAAAAAAAATTCTAGCATTTACTGCACACAGCGGTTACCTAGGCGGAACAGTGACAATTAAGATCTGGTGTCCTCGCTAGACAATCGTTTTGTGTCCCCGAGAAAACTCTCAGGTTACTTATTTTTCACTGTGTATATTTCATCACATCCTACACCGAGTACCTTATTTTTTAATAAAAAGAAAACAAACTTTTGGAGAAAAAAAATGGGCGACCTTGGACGGCTTCATTAAATATTTATTAAGGACAGCTAGCACAACATTCATAATTCATTCGCGCACCTATTCATGAATTTATTGCAACCTTGATCTGTAGCTTAGTGCGTTTTCAGCTCGCAGAAGTAAACGTGTTAAATTATGTAACTGCTCTTTATTAGTCAGCTTCCTTTTAGAGATAACTCTATATGTAAGCTCTTGACGATGTTAATAATTTCAGTTAGAGATATGTCGATTTTGTAATCACTCAAACCGAGTGAGGTGGCGCAACGGTAACACGTTGGGACTCGCATTCGGCCATCCTGATTTCAGTTTTTCAGGGTTTCCCGAAATCCATCCAAGCAAATGCTGGGATGGTAACTTGAGGACGTTCACGTGACAAAAATTCAAGATTTTATATTTGCTTGGCATAGTGTCAGTTTTATATACGTAACTTGTGACTACATTTTACAATTGTAGAAATTTTTTAACTCTCATAGTTTTCCCACAGCGGCATGTCAAAGTCAGAATTTGCAAGTTACAGGAACATAGGTTTAACCAAAACCAAGTTACTTACTCAAATGAAATAATTTACACTGAAATGAGATATAATGGGCACAATGCTAAAAGATTTAAAAACACACAATGTAATTCCTTTGTACTTTTTAAAAAAATCCGAAAATGACGAAAATTTACCTTGGTTATGGCAAATTTTAAATAAGACAAAATGACTTTGTTGCGTGTTTTTAAATCTTTTAGCATATATATAGCCCATATTATCTAATTTCAGTGTAAATTATTTCATTTGAGTAATTAACTTGGTTTTTGTTAAACCTATGTTCCTGTAACTTGCAAATTCTGACTTTGACATGCCGCTGTGGGAAAACTATGAGAGTTAAAAAATTTCTACAAGTGTAAAATGTAGTCACAAGTTACGTATATAAAACTAACACTATGCCAAGCAAATATAACATTTTGAATTTTTGCCACGTGAACACCCTTAACAGAGGTCATGTCCAGAGACAATATGTCATGTCCGACTACTCTCCCAGTTCCTGTCATTGACAGTTGCGTCTCACCGTCTCTTATGAACTCGCTGTCGATGAGACGTAAAGCCCACTTACCTTACCTTGTAATCACTTTACGGCAGAAAAACTTAAAATTTTCATAGTATTTTTTTTTTCACGCGAAGCCACTTAGCTTATTCCTATTGCAGTTATCTATGCAAAAAAAAATGATCCTACACTTCTATAATTTTAAAAATTCGGCACGCTTGTTATAAACATGATTATCGAGCCTCTCAAAATTGCTTTTTTTTTTTTTTTTTAAGACTGCTGAATTCATGTAATGCAAAACTAGAAGCATGCGTTGACCATTATTACAAACTATCCAAAAATTAAATTTTAGGGTCACCGCACCTAGGGGACTTTTTATCCCATTGGAAGCAGACAACAACGAACCCTTGCGTGCCAGTTTGGCGCGCTGTGAATAGAGGCGATTATGCTTCTTGTCGAGCGTGGTACTCTGGCTCTTATTGCTCCGCTGTTCCCACGCGTCAAACGCGGACATTTGACACTGGTAACGACTCCTCTTAAGCCAAAGCTTTTGATAAAACCATCTCACTATTTATTGCTTTATTATTACACAAATATGCCTACACGATTATTTCAGCTCTGTTTTTTGTCTCAGTAGGGTAATTATTTAAACGTATTGATAAGCATGACTGAACATTTATATTTAACAAAATTATTCCCACAGCTATAAGAATCGCACTCACTAGTAACTTGTACAATACAAAACATTGTACTTTTGCAGACATGAAAAAAACATATGTTTGACTAATCTCCGAATTGCTACGTAGTACTACACGCCAAAGTAGTTATATTGTAGCAGTCCTGACTCACTTGATCATTCGTTCCATTCGGAGGCCATATTGGTTCATCCTACCTCAACTGACAGATCATCAATTTCATCATCTCCTTACCCATCCTCACACTCTTTGACACTATTCCTATCCAAATGATGAAATTGTGAGGAATCAATTATTTAGATTTTAATTCAGTCACACTGAACTGACTCGCCATACACAATACATAAAAGTTGAATACATTTACGAAGGATCTCAGGATTGCAGCCCTGGTCTTCTCTGATAACCTTTGGAATGCCTAGCTTTATAAAGTCTGCCTTCTTGGAGTTTTTTTTTTGTGTGTTAAAAACAAAGTTGCCATTACGTGTAAAGAACTGTACTGGTGAGTAGGGTTTCCAGCACACAGATTTTACATTGAGACTTTAAGCACCAAGTATTACTGTTGGTGAAAAGGAAAAAGTTCAGAACATGTTTGTATTGTAGGTTTACTTGTACCTAACTGATTGGTACCTGGAAATGTAATTTTTTAATTTACGTTGGAGAGCACCAAAATTGCATTTATAAATTACAAGACTAAATAATCTCAATTTCTATCTATTTCCTAGGTGTGTTACTTTACTTAATCAACTTCACAGATGAATATATCATTTAAAAAATATATAAAATTTTCCTAATATATTTATCTATGAAGCTGATTAAGTAAAGTAAGCATGTCCTTAAAAAAATATAATTATTAAATTTTTTATTAACTTCATACCGTATATATTGAAACATTTTACCAATGCAGCACCAAACTGCTAGAAAATGTATTCAGGGTAAATAAATATGGTTTGTTTTTACACACAAACTGACCCCTAATCCACGAATTCATAGACACCATATGCTCTACATTACACATAATACTACTAATAATATGCCATTCCACAATGCATTCCTACTTAAATAAAAAAGAGAGAGACACAGCGGATGTGAAGGCATTAATTTTAGTTTCTTTCACTCTTGAAAAAAATACACTTCCTAGAACAGTTGCCGAGTGACTTAATCACTTGCCAGCACGTATTAAAAACATTTCTTGAATTCTACTACCTAAGTAAACCTCATTAGGTCCTTTGAGCAGTATTCTCTTCAGGGTCATCTTAACATTAGGGACAGATGGAGCAATTACCGATGGTTGCTTACTTGTGAATGGTCTTTCTCGGATATAAGTTTTCTACTTTTTGACAGTTATGTTGGTATATATTTTTACACTAAATTTTTTTTTTTTTTTAGATATACTCCATTGTGATGTAGACAGTTGACTCAAGCATTCTCTGCTTATTTATGTTTTACTGTTCTCTTTAATTTTCTTTGATAGTCATCTACATCACAATGGAGTATGGTATGTTCAAAAAATTATATTCAGCTATGCACTCCTGTTGCACAAATCTTTCAAAGTTAATTTATTTTTACAGTTGTTTCCAAGGAATAAGAATTTTTTTCCCTCTGCCACAAGTGATTTTTGTACAAACCCACTCAGCTGTCTCTCAAACTGTGCATTATCCCAAAATGAAAAGTATTTTCCTGTAAAAATTGGTACACACAGTACGGTAGTCTTCAGAACTGTCAAAAAGGAAAATCTTACGAAAGATAGACTATAAGAAGGTGCTGGACATAAATGCTAGCGTGTTGAAACCATGCACTTTTTAAAGATTCATCTTCATGAATTTTAAAATTTTCATAGACTTTTGTTAACATTTAATTTGAGGTGTGCCACATTCTGTAACAATACATGTATTTGTAAGAATAACTGTATGGTGGTCAACAAAATGTGCCGTTTCCATCCCGCATGGTTTATTAAAATTTATATTTTACTCACTTTATACATATATATATATATATATATTTTTTATTATGTATGTGTTCCTTGTAAATGCACATAAAAAAAAAAAGGTAAACAAATTGTAAATCCTAAATGAGGGAGAGAGGGGTTGGGCAGTAAGATGTTCGTGGGTCCATAGGTGACTTTTATCTCAAGACAGCACTGTTTAACTGAAAATGTACATGGACTGTGATTCTTTTTGCATTAATCCATGGTGAACTAAAAATATTGCCATGCACTGCGTTTACCTTTGGTTGCAATTAAAATTTTTTGAATTCTTGATGAGGGTGGAGGGTAGAGAACCTTAATAGGAGCTGAAAAAAAAATTATAAAATTTTGTATTTGTCCTGAACACTGTCCAACTTTTAAGACATATTAAAAAAATGTTGTTTATCATCTTTACTGCCAATAAAAACTTTATAGTAAGAACATGTCTGAGACACTGTTTTTATAATTTATAAAAATAAATTAATATTCTCTCTGTCATCACAAAGATAGTTTATCTTGAATAGTGTAGTACTATGATTAATTTCTCAGAAAATTATTTCATTTCTGTAGTAAGGATAGTTTTGGTACCTATTTGTGTGAATATAGAATAGTAAAATTGTGACTTTGACAAGTACAAACGTCAATATATTTAAACTTAGGATTTTTTTCTTTCAAGCAACCTTAAGAAACATGATCAAAGTAATGTAAGCATTAACATAAAACTTATGATTTGTAATCACACATAAAGCTCAATCCAGTCACATTTGAATATGGCATGTTAACAAGGTATAGCATGGAATTGTTATTCTGGAAAATACTACAGCTGACTAAAATATATATAAACCAATTCCTGTAATAAAATTTAACAGCTGAGCATATTAACTATAAAAAAAATTAGTCCCAACATTGAGAAATGATGTCCAAAACTTGCCACCTCCATCAATATACACTGTGACAAACAAAATTAAACAAACAATAAAAAAAAACTCACTGACCTCTTTGTTTTGCTTCACCGACACAGAAACAGATTTCAATGTGGGTAGTTTGTAGATTGTCTGTCTTCAACACTTTTTCCTGCAGTTGTGAACACTTGTAAATTTTGAATATTGTTTGCCCTCCCTTTTCTCTTAGGGTTTCTACAGTTACCTACTCAATTAACATTGTTACTCTCTAAACAAAAAAAAAATCCCCTACAGAAACGGCTGTGGGCTCTGTTGACCCTCTCTCCCCATTGGCTGTTTACTTTTTTCCGCATGGCTCTGTACTGCTTTGCGCATCCAATCTGCGCAAGCCTCCTTTACCCTCTTTTCCCCTTTCCTTTTGACAGTTTAGGTTGGTTTAAATTAGTTTAGAGTATATTAAAATATGCAAAAATGTTATGCTCTGATTCAAAGGACTGATTTGTTAGGTTAGGAAACTACAATAAAAATTAATACACGGCCTGCTATGCGGTGGAGCAGCTAGGCGCACCTGTGCAGAACGGTGTTTTTACTTAACCTATGGAGGCCAACAGAGCCCACAGCCTTTCATTTCCTTACAGGAATTTCAAATTCAATGACCAAATAACTTTGTTGCCAATATACCGTAGTTTTTCACCACCTTCAACGTTGAAACATGAACATTTTTAAAAATGTATTTGGGCAGGGTATTTGTAAAAATACACACACACATGTATCCATACTCATGTATGTGTAAGCAAATGAAAAAGTGTTGTAGTAAAGTTATTAATTTTTTCCACAGCATTAATTGCTGTTCTTCCTTGGAATGACTGCCATTTGTAATGCTCCAACATAAATACAACACTTTTTACAAAATTTAAGAGAAAAGAAACATTCTAGCTTGTAGACTCATGTATAAAAAATAACATAAAAAAACATTTTATCCAGACATTCACAAACCTACATTCATTATACATGCGCACATTCGCATGTATCTATAAATAACAACAGAAGAAGCTCATTATAAAGTAGATGTTGGGAGACACGATTCTGACACTTGTAGTGTTTCCACGGAATTTTGGGTGTCAATAGTAATTTATTTATTCAGACAGGTGAACATCAAATGACAAATGAACAGTCATGTTTACTTCCTCTAACTGGTCAAGTTTGCTAACTTTTCCTGCAACATCAATCGCTCGGCGAGCAAGCCAACGTGCTTAGATTCGAAGACCTCACTAAGTTAATGATAGCAATGACCGGCGGTGTGTACAAATGGCAGGAATGTAATCAACCTGAGTTTATAACTTGTGCTTACTAGGTAATATCATCTCAGCTCCAGTTTCTCTTTCGGACTATGATACATGCAGCCCAGAATATCTAAGAGCACACAGATGTATTAAAATACGTTACTGAATAAATATATTTACTATATTCTCATGTAAACATATTTACACAAAAATCAAAAAATTGTTGTTTCTACTTTTATTTAGCGATATTAATCTTTTACTCGTAAACGAGGCCTGGCTGTTTTGTTCAAAATTGTCTTCAAAATGGCTTAATTTTTCAAGGCAGTAAATACTGTGGTTTTTGCTAATTATATAATTACCAAAATTCTGGTTAACTGACTTTTAGTTGAAACAGTATAATTTTTTGTTTTTAAAAAATGAGCTATCACGGAAAAACTATTTCAAACAAAACTATTGCCAAACAGATTTTTGACATCAGCTCTCATTTAAGCTTAAAAAAAGAAGTATTGCAAAAACAGTAGTAACAAGAGTGCATGGTCTTAAAAATGACTAGGGAAGTTGTGAAAATGAAAATGAAGTGGCAGAGTCAATTTGCCTTTTTCTTTAGCATGTAACAAAGTAGCTTTTGCCTAAGACTTCGTTTCCAGGTTTATTTCAATTTTTTTTTTACATTCTAAATGGTGCAAAATTATGTCAAGGGTCACTAATGATGATTATAGAAACATTCGTAAAAGACAATTTTTTGCTACCTCTTTTTTGGGTAGGTACTTTATTCTGCCTGCCAATCCCATTTTGTCCCCCCTTCTCCCCCACAACCTTTTTTATATACATTTTTTTGTCGGAAACCCTCACAGGCACACCCACAATAATTTGCTAAAGTTTCGTTGCAATTGGATGAATGGTATAAGATCTCTAATCTATTCTGCCCCCTCCCCGTTCTTTTACATACATATATAATTTTTTTGCAGAAATCTTCAATGATATAGGAACCAGTGAATTTGAAACAAGCAATACAGTAGATTAAATAACATTCTTTCACCATACAGTAATTCATGTTACCATTGTGTATCAAAGTACAACACTGCTTAAATAAAATAAATATTAGGCTTATTTATTGTTTTGATTTTAACTTTGATTACATTGTATTAATAGTTGTTTGTGCTATTTGTACTAATTTCGGTAAATTTAACATCTCGGTACAGCTACAGTAGTCTTTCTGTTATGGTAGCTTTCAGTCGAGCCAAGTCCAGTTACAGCGTCTTTTTCTTCTCTAGTTGGATGTGCATTGCTAAACATGGCATTCTTTAGGCTACAGAATGGGTATTTATTCATTTAATATCTTTGAATGTAAATATTTTTGTTTCATCAGTTTGTTTAGATTTAATTTTGCATGGAAGATTAGGACTTCCTTGTGAGTACCATTCCAGTATTTGGTTTGTATAACTTGTATAGGTGGTTCACGATAAAATGAGCAGTCTTGAAGATCATCTTGTCTAGAATTATAATTTAAAAAATATATATACTGTGATCACAGACGTTAACTTTTGTGTATGGGTGTAATCTATACACTTTGATTGTTACGTACATTCCTTTGCTTGTATTAAGAAGTGTCAAAAAAGTAAAAAAAAAGTACCAACCATATATACTTGTGTATATTCCATTGACGTAAATTTTTTATTTGAAAAGAAAAGGAAAATAATATAGGAATAAAATATTAAAATAATATTCTTGAAGCAACCACAAATTATTGAACTCTCATTTAAATATATTATCCTCTGGTTTTAAGGCCATGATCTTTCATTTATTTCAAACAATTGCAAATAACTCAAATATTTTTTAACCAAATGCTTTGAAAAATTTGAGCCTGTGTAAAGTCATACGATACACAATTTTGGCAAAGCGTTTTTCAAAATAATGTAAAGTTTGCTAGCAAAAAATTATTTTGCTATATTTTGGCTCATTTTGACACAAACTATGATATATAAATGTTAAAACTGTAAGATAAAAATTTTTTATGTATGTATTAATTCGCGTTAAAAAAACATTTTCAAAACCACTGCAAAACTAAAATGTGAGGCCTTAATGCCATGCTCTCTTGTATCTACTTTTTTTTATTTAGATATATTAATTTTTTACTCCTAAACGAGAGCAGATATCAAAAATCTGTCTGGCAGGTTTAAAATCGTCTTCTCCATGTTGGCTGATTTTTTCAAGGCAATAAATACTATGGTCTTAGCTAATTACGTAATTAATGAAATTCTAATTAATTAACTTTTAAGTCAAAACCGTATAATTTCTTGCTTTGAAAAAATTAGCCATCATGGCAAAAACCATTCTAAACAAAACTGACAGACAGATTTTTGATATCTGCTCTCATTTAAGCTTGCAAAAATAATAATCACAAAACCAGTAGAAACTAAAGAGCACGGCCTAAGGACGCGGTCTACCGCAATTTTCATCACCATTTTTTACATTTTTTTCTTATTTTAGACACAAAATGTGACTAAATTTGGCTCTTCTGAAATTTTTTTATCTCCCATAGTTTTCGCGTAATATCTTGTTAAAGTCATATTTTTGCATGTTTCCGTTTTAACGACTACACTAAAACCAACTGATATACCAAACTCAAAAAAATCACAGTGGATAAAGACATTGCAGGCTACAATGACATGCTCATAAAATTTAAGAATAAAAATTATTTGAATTTTGAAAAATTGCTGAAACTGAAAATAAAAATTTGAAAAGTTCAATAATTTTTTTTAAAAATACATATAATGTTTATTCTTTAATTTTATGAGCATGCCATTGTAGCCTGCAATGTCTTTATCCACTGTGATTTTCTTGAGTTTGGTATATCAGTTGGTTTTAGTGTAGCCGTTAAAACGGAAACATGCAAAATATGACTTTAACAAGCCATTACGCGAAAACTATGAGAGATAAAAAAAATTCATAAGAGCCAAATTTAGTCACATTTTGTGTCTAAAACAAGAAAAAAAAAATATCTGGTACAAATACAAAATAAAATAATGATGATGAAAATTGTGGTAGACCTCGCACTTAAGTTTATAATGGCACAATGAACCTATTTATTTTTCTTTTGCCCATATGCATATAATAACCCATCCTTCATTTAACATTGCATTTCTTCCACTTTTCTATTGTTTGTTTACAACAGTTTCCTCTGGTTTTGTGTTTGCTAAGTACCATTTTCTGTTACCTTTGTTTCTAATTGGTGGTCTTTTTATGATGCTGAGTTGCCAAGGGATTACCTTTAATTTAATTACTATTTGGCTTCTCAGAGTTATTGTACTTATTACCACGCAATATTCACCAGAGCAGAGTTAATCAGTCACTGACCCATTCAAAATTATACTACTGTTCTTTTATGAACACAGGCTTGCTGCAATAGTTACATCATCAGAGGTAACTCAACCCTGTCAGAATGAATGTTGCAATCAAAAAGTGTAAATGTAAAACCAGCAAATTTTTAAGTCCATAAAAGGTGAGAGAAAAATTTTTACTGACATAGCTCTCTGCTATGGTCCTAATTATGAATTTTAAGAACTCTTTATTGCTTGCAGCAAACACACTAGAAAACAACAGTAGATTCGTACTGTGTGATTGTATTGCTAAAAAATTGTGACATATTAACTAGCAGTACCTAGACAGCAGAGAGTGCAAAGAAGTCATTATATTACTATTTTTGATGCAGGCGTAACTGCAAGGAGCATGGAAAGGCAAGACATCGAGAAAAAAACTGAAATGTTCAAACATCGATAAAATCTGAACTACTCATCAATAATTTGATGAGACTTTTTTGCCTAGTAGATATTTTATTAGCAGGAATCTGTTCATACAGAACTAGATGGTAGTATGCTTTGCTTTCGAGTAAAAAATTAAAAAGGGCTTTTAGAAAAATAAGGGCTTGAATCCACAAACTCCATAAAATGAAAAACATTAATTTTTTTGTGTTTAATGGCCTCTACAATAACAGATTTAAAAAAAAAACCAGAGTTTCAATTTAAAAATAATTTTTACTTCCATAAATCTTTGCGCGAGAGGTTTTGGGATACTAAAAACGTACCCCTTAATATCGAAACTACCTACAATGTATTTCTTCCTTGTTACAAAGTCTTTTACACGGTAAACAGAAATACTCAACATTGCATAGAATGATACGTGGTGGTGGCAGTTGTATTTTTGATATGCTAAATAAATGCAACATTGTTGAACCTCCTCCTATTAGGTATAGGTTATATAATTGACAAAAGTAAATTTCACTTTGGCACTAGTGATGAGACATCAGATAAAAATGTCACATCACAGCTTATTATAAAGCTTCATCTAGCATATTATGAACTTAGAGACTTTTAGTAAATCATGCATATTTTATCTTTCAAGACGAAACCAGCAATTATATCAGTTTTATAATAAAATATACAAAATGACCAGACTCTACATATGTTACCTCTACCATAAACACTACACTGAGCATACACCATTGTTATAAACAAAGAGAAAATGTCGGTAGTGATGGTAACAGTTGTTAGATGGATTACATTCATTGTGCCCAAATACTGCCTCCGTATCTGGTATTATTACCTCGTGTTATTTGTTTGCAGGCAGAGTTTAAGTGAGGAATCTCTGTTAAAAGTATAACTTCCCAATAGCTGTTACATAAAAAAGCCTGTTTGAAACAGTTACTTTTGAACCTGAGACATTAAGAAGTAAGTTTTGTTAGGCACAGATTCCCTATTTAAACGTTGTAGTTGCAAACTTGGTAGGCGAAGCTTTATGGGGAACCTTCTTCTACAGCATCCTTCTGCACAATCTTACGTGAAACAGGGACTTTCAAGTCATTAATGTAAGTAACGAATGCAAAAGTTAAGTATACTTAATGTAAATATTAAAGTTTTTGAATGCTTATCTGCACAACATTTTTACATTAAGTTAAGGGGGGGGGGAAGAGAAAGAAATAGAGAGAGAGAACAGGTATTGTGACGTGCACTGGCACGTAGCACTTACTTGGCCTCTTATCGCACAGCAGTTTCAATTTTTTTTGTCGTAAAATGTTTTTTTTCCTCTGTTTATAACAGGTTAAGTAGGCCAAATTAACCAAGTATAAGGATGTATACGGCGGGATCCAACATATTGATTGGGGATGCGAGTAGAGAAATTTACATTAAAATTTTCTTTTTAATTTTAAATTTAACTTTAAAGCAAGAGAAAAGCATAGAATTTTACATGTCAATTTTATTGGATTTATATCGTGTTTGGACTCATTTGAAAGCTAATTTAATTTCAAGCAACTTTTCTAAGTAAACTTTTCTGGTATTTTGCCTTGTTTAAATTT
>PNEQ01008521.1:46358-69817 GCA_003012365.1 Medauroidea extradentata | reverse complement strand
GTGACGTTTCTCATTTGACTGTACCAATCACAATAAGGTTACTGTAACACCACACGTCTGTGATTTGCGTGTAAAACCCCACGACACACGAATGTCAAAACATCCAATCTCTGACCGTGAAGCAAGTCTGCAGACGTGCACACAAGTTACTGACACAAAGTGAGGCAAATTTCTTTTCGCGAAAAGTTCATGTCTCTACCCATAAAACAAAATAACCCGGAACAATCAGTACCGCGCCTGTGTCTCTGTGTGTAGTCATTTGGTGGTAACTTCGTACAATTTTGGGGTAACGTTGTACCAGACATTTTCGTATATAAAAATGGTTTCGCGGCCTTCGACCAGTAAATCAGATTTTATTATTAACTAATGTATTCATCAAGAACACAAAATCTTTGACACTATATTTAAAATTAAACCAAGTTTTGTTGTCCTAGCCGGTAAAAATTTACCCTAGATGACTATTTCTGTCCTTCATTCCGAACTGTTCATCGCATTTCCTTTAAACTTACGTGTCGTTACGTTGACGTGCATGCACGAACACCGTACACATTTACTGAACTTCCCACGAATCTGGAAATCAATAAAGAAAAACAAAAAAAGAATCATCGTATAAAAATTTATTTTTTCCTTTTTAGGGTAAAAACTGTATCAGAGTACCGCACACGTTTGGCATAATCTCTTGTGCCGAAATCGAAATTACAAAATTACTACGTCATGAATATTTCACCACAAACGTATCAGGCAAGCAACTGTTGGTGAAAACTCTTATCTAGAATTGCACTCTTTTTCTATGTTGAATTTTAGATTGCTGCGAATTTCAATGGACAGTTGTATCGTTAACTTATGTACTACGCCCGTTTTATGTGCGACATTATAAGTTTTAACTACATTTGTAACGGCCTCTTTTGCATACTGTTCAGCACGTACTCGGCTAGCCGCAAATCTTGAGCCTAAAGACTTTCTCTATTAGAAACTTTCTCTTCTCACTGTTGGAGAACAGTTCTCCTGTTTTTGCAGCCAGATGAGGTAAGGTCTCTTTGACAGCGAGGTTATTAAGAGACGACGATACATACATTAATGATACTTAATGACAGGAACTATGAGAGGAATCGGCCTTGGCCTTTGTTGAGGAACAATTGCACCATTCACGTGGAGCAATTTTGGGAAAGCATAGTAAACCGAAAACATGAAGGCCGGAGCCGGGATTCAAACCCGGATTCTCCTGAATGTGAGCCTTAGTGTGGCACTGTAGCGTCCCCCCTCCCCCCCCCCATCCGGCTGCGTGTAAAGTATTTTGTGTCTGAACTTCTATAATTAGAAAATTACAAACATAACTTAGTCTTCAATAGTCTTAGTGAGCCATTTCGGAACACTCTGAAATCAATTATTTTCCATAATTTTTAAGCTGAATGTCCGAACCTTAGATGTCCATCTAAACTGACAGTCAGCCAATAAGTGTTTTCGAAATATAAAACCTATTTTCAACTGACATAAGAGTTCAATGGGCATGATTGCTTTTTAAATTTAAATTGAAACTATATAGTATGTTAGGCAAAACCATATTTTAGCTAAGAATTATATAATCATACAAAATTTTCCTGTGTGCATTGTATACAAATGGGCAGTAAGCTTGTCCACGTTTGTCCTCAACGCACCCGTCTCAACTCGGTATCTAATCAGAGTAGCCATTTGTACAGTTTCCAACTAGGAACTTAGATAGAAACACCTAAAGTCAAATTGTAAACCACAAGACTTGATTATATTCGTTATGGAAAATAGTACAATTAATTGAAATTGACTGTCAATGTTAAACTAACTTACCTAACAAACAGTGGCTAGAATATAATCGAAATCATCGTTAGCATATGCAACAGTCTGTGTAAATTAAGTCCACTGCAATTCCATTAGTAACCACAAAATAAATGATTGCTTTTACCAGTTTAACTGAGATTCAAACTTACAAGCTTTTAAGTTGGAAAACAGCCAAGTTGGAGTTACACAACTTCTAATGCAATGTCTCGAGTGCAGTGTGCCACCATGCCGTGTTACTGACGACCTCATCACGTAGGCCCCTCCCACTCGGGCTGTTATCTACGTCACTACATGCAGGGATAAGAGATAAGGCTGTTATCCGATGAGATACGTCCTTGTAGCTGTGAGCCCGGCGATGACACGCAACCTCAGGAAGCAGTGTCGTCGCCTGCTGCTGGTTCTGTAGATAGCACATTACAAATATAACCTTTGAAATGTACCAACCATCAACCGGGTATACTTGCGAGAGTGGGGGTAACTTGGGACACTTCGCGGGAACTTTTGTTGCACATATTTCAAACTTGAATGAATAATTTTACATTTAATTAAAGCTGTTTTTTAAATTGTTTGATGTATACGTAATTTAATGCTATTATAGCTGCCAAATATGTAATTTAATATTTTTACATGTCCCAAGTTGCCCCCAGTGTCCAAAATATACTCAGTTGACGGTACTGCTTTTAACTACGCAGAGTTCACGGTAAACAATAGTGACTTTTTTATGCATCAGAATATTGAAAAAATTCGCAACCGCTTCTTAAGATAACTTGTGTATAAATTAACGATGACACATTTAAATTGATTATCCTGGTTTTCAAAAAGTTTAAATCTAGCCTACCGTAAAACACAAAGAGCAATCATAGAACATGCTATGTATGATTCCCTACCTTTGCTAGAAACTGTTTGATGCTGAAATACGCATTTCTTTAGCATTATATATAGAGCCCGCGATTTTTTTGCGAAAAGAATTCTGCAACAGTCTTTTTCAATGCCTTATGTGCACATATGTAGCCTTGCTTCATGGTCAGTGATTGGTTGTTTTTAACTCTCAGCGTCTAGGGTTCTACCCGCAAATCACAGACGTGTGGTGTCGCAGTAATCTTATTCCTGTAGGCACAGTCAAATGAGCCACGTCTGGGTAATAATACATTCTGCCAGTAACCATGAAGAAGAGTTTCATATGTGCACATAAGGCATTGAAACAAACTGTTGCAGAATTCTTTTCGCGAAAAATCTTGGGTTCTAATAATATCCAGTGTCGGTTCGTGGGTTGTTGCCAGGCAGTCTTGCTGTTGCTGAGAACTGTACAGGGTTGTAAACTACAGTCGCCGACATGCTGGTCTGCAGATGCCGCTTGTTTCTGAGAAGTCACACAACAGTCATAGTTTTCGGCATTGCTGCCGTCGGTGAGTGACAGTACTGCCTTCCTGTACATGATCCCGAAGGCTTACCAGAGGAAACCTTGCTGGTCTTACACTGGGAGGATCGTCACTCCTTACTGGTCAGTGAGTCCCAGACGGCTAGGGCTCACCACAGCCGTGCAGCCAAAGTATAAAGCAGAGTGAGGTAGTTGAATACCACGGACAGAAGGAGATTACGCCCCTTCCAATCGCGTTGGCAGGTACTAAGAATCAGCTCACCATGCATCAGGAACACACACGGGTTGAACTGCAGGGAGGGCAAGGCTATCCAACGCAAAACAGCAGCCCGTAATTATTTCGTGGTCACTGTTACATGGCGAGTTTTTTGTACACCTGCAGCCCACTGAAATATCATGCACCTTAATCAACAGTACACAAAATCGATGTCGTAAACAGTTGTTCAGTATTACGTGACCCCAGAAAAGTGTTTGCCAACAAAATTTGCAGAAAACAAATTCAAGGATTTACGTTTATATTATTTTTGTTGGGTGGGGGGAGAAGGGTTGGTGAGAAGGGGGGAAGGGGTGAGAAGGGGGGTGGAGGAGGCGCTTGTGTATAGACTTAAAATAGTGACCTGCGTCTTGAGTTATGGGTGACGTTTATGTGGCAGACTTCAATTGTTTGCAGATGAATTCAAGCCCGGATTCTCCATTTAGGCACTCCTAGGTCGTTTTGCTTCTGAAATGTTCGTGATTTCAGTAATCTGTTTTCAATAACTGCTTCGCCGACAGGCTTTTGAGTGGTTAGGAGGGGAATAAAAGAGCAAAAATTATAGGCTACTTTATTTTCGCACATTATATTGAACTGGAATAACTACATTAAGCAGACACACAACAACGAAGCTTTACAGTCATAAGTATAAATTGTACTTGTGGTCTACGTAAGGAAATGATTAACTTTTTTTTGTCTGGAAACCCCAGAAAGTAAAGGAATCTGATTGTAATGACCGGCTTATATCCACCATGCTCTGTCAGATAGGTACACACCAATCACTAATGGAGAGGAGAGAATTTTGTTGGCATTTAAAGTGGCAGACTGTCCCGACTGCCCAGCGGTGTATAGAACTACAAAGCGTGCATGAATGATGTCAGCTTAGGAACAACATTGTCATTATTGTACGTGTATGTGCCCTTGTCAGGCCCTCCAGAATTCTTTTTAAGATTGCTTTCTCGCGGCCTAAAATGGCGAAGACGAGTGTTTTATGCAATCTTTGTTAGGCTTTAAAATTTTGGTGCGGAATGAAAATAAAATAAGGTAAAAATGTGTGCAACATACTACTGAATATTTCTAAGGAAACGTAATTCGTGTTACTTTTTAAATGCGTACATTTGAAACGTGACGTTATCCAGGCTAACATCGCGACTTACCACAAACGCCTTAGGTTGGCTGGCCGCCGATGTCCGCCTGCTTATCGCAGTTGAGGTTTTCCTTCCCTGCTGAAAGTCAAGTTTCCTGTAGGCGTCACAACTGCAGCTTGCTGTGTTCCGTTTTCCGCGTGAACTGCCGTCATTAGTTGGCTCTGGGGAATTATATTTTTGTATTTTTAAAAAAATTATTGAACTTTAAATTTTCTTTTAAAAATATAGCATTTTTTATTAAATACAAAAATATTTTATTTTTTAGTTTTTGTATATGTAAAATCATAGTCTACAATATTGTTGTACACTGTAAATTTTTTCGGTTTGGTATGCCAGCTGGTTTTAGTGGCGTAAATAAAACCTTAAAGTGCAAATTTTGATTTTTACGACTTATTACGCAAAAACTATAAGGGAGACAAAAATTTCCTAAGAGGTGGATAATACTTCATGATGAAAAAGAATAAGATTTTTAACACAACTTTTTTACGTAGTATAAATAAAACATTATCGGTTACAAAGAAATTGATTGTTAAAAATAAAATTGTTTGTAATTACGTACACGGCCTTATATATAGCTATTTCATTTTATGTTAAATGTTTACAATAATTTTAAACCAATTTTAATAAGATATTGTAAATAACCTTCCAAAACCTAACCGAAGGCATTCGTTTTAACAATGCACGTATAGAAAACGTGCCCAAGACAAGTTGAGAGCCACTTGGACGGCAAGAGTTGCCAGAATGTTGCGGGAAGAAATTACGACAGAACTTAATTAATTCTGAAATGATGAGACTTAAAAAATAAAAAATAAATGTTGAGAGTTGAAATGTATATCCTTTTGTCATTTTTGTCAATATATTGTTGGTAAATTTGCAGAAAATTTTCTTATACGGCCAAGGATTATTTTTGCTTATGAAAAGATCCTAAATGTAAAGTACAGCGCTGTGAAAAATCGGTTTTTTATGAGTCTGGGAACTGTTTTTAATGCGCGTTATGTTTCGAAACTTATTTTTTACAAGTAAGCATGTAACATAACTTCGTAATTTGACAAATAATTCATATAATAATTAATGCAATTAAAATTATATCTTAAAAAATTACACACTGAGAATTTGAAACCAGGAAAACTGTAACATAAAGACCAATACTCTGATCACTCGGTCGTCAATCACCACATTTAAATGCTTCATTGCAAGCATATATACATAGGGGTTACTAAAAAGTTAATTTCTACAAGTCTTTGCATTTTTTTAAGGCAGCAATTTGACACAAAATGTTACGTCGTACATAGGACCAATCCAGCCAAAAGCAAATATTGTTGCACTATGGATTTTTATGTTTTAGCCTATACGATCGATTCTAGCTGCGTGTCCCAGTGTTTACAAAAAAAAATTCTGTTATCAAAAGGGAATATTTTATTAAGTTGTTTAATTTTTTTGTTGGCATTATGCAACAGGTTATATTATTTTAATATTTTACTAATATTTATATGTAAGGAAATATTTTATTACAGGGCATTTATGTAGAAATTATAATTTTTATGAATTTAATTAAATTTATTAACACACTAATCAGTACGTAGACTACACATCCATTTTTTATTCTATTTTGTTGTAAATATATTTTGAAATGTTACGGATTATCGGTATAATTTATTTTTTTCGTTGGGCTGGAGGTTATTATTCAGGGTTTTTTTTGTACCGTGGCGAAATATAACACACCACTGGCATAGCTAGAGAGAAAAATAACTGATCGTGACATTTTCGAACGAGTCGGATGTGACTATATCGCTGATTTTATAACGTTTTCCCATTCTAATACATAATAGGAAAGGGTTTTTGTCACCATTGTTTCGTTTAAGTATTCTGCGAATGGCACGTACGCCGAAGATGTCCGCTTCACGGTTAGTTAGTAAAATTTAGTGCATCAAGACAAGTTTATCTGCGTCTTGGAGACGCCATTCCAAAAAAAAATCCTACTTCTCCTTGTACTACCAACGCTAAATATGTTAGTTAGTCTATATTAGTGGGATTGTTTGTGATATATAAGACAATTCTACTTACTTTGCTTGAAATATCAGAGGTTGGGATGTGACCCAGCTGTAGCTACCGGTTCTTTTTCTTTATTAGACATATGTCACATAATTTATACTATGAAAATTAAATTAGTGGTACCATAAAGTTTAGTATTTTGCAGAGAGGGAAACTCGGTGTGGCAACATAAAATACTTTAAATATGTTAGTTATAGGCCTGCAGAGTAATCTCCGACTGTAAAAAGCAGTATATTACTTTTTTTCAGTACGTGTAGATTTCACTACAAATTATAAAGACATATTGTAAGGATGGACGTATATTCATCAGTCGTATGACTTTCATCACATCACTAACTACACACTGAAAATAGCAGTCAGCCGAGCTAGTTTCTTTTAAACTTTATGAATCAGTTTAAAGTGTCTCGAAATTAATTCTGGTGTTGTACGTTTAATATTGTTTAATCTCCGATAATCTCCGTGGTTTTTCTACCTATCACTTTTCCCAGTCTGTTAACACGTACCACAATTTTGCAAAGTTTGTGGGAAACCTCTACAGTTATTTACAACAAAAAAAACGTAATAGATAACTGCGTATGTCGCTGTTCTAAACTGTTCCAGAGGCGGCAGCCGTCGACGGAGAAAAAAAAAACTGGAAAAAAATTGGTTCTGTGAGGAGGAATGTCGAGTTTATCTGTTACGCGAGAACAAGTTTTGTGATTATGGTAACAGAATATTAGGTGAAAACTGGAAGCAAGTTAAACAGGTTTATATGTTCGTAGAGTTTTAAAAAACAAGATTAAGGCGTGTAGTTTACGTCTGGAGTCTAAGTTAAGCCAAGATATTTTTTTGTAGTAAATGGTCAGGTGTTCAGGATATTTTAAAATATGAATATAGCGAACACACAGGTTTTTTAGTCTTTGAAGCCTAGAGGCATGTTTAAAATATAGGTCATTGTAACTACATCATAGTATAGTCAAAGTGGGGGAAGACCAATGATCTCACAGAGGTTAACTTCAGTGATTGTGGCAAACAGTCGTTAAACGCTTTAGCGAATGTAAGGCGGCACGACATTCTTTTACACACAACTGTTGCATGGTCGAACGATGACAGTGTTTCGTTAATGACTACACACAAGTATGTTGGTTTATTATTCAATTGCACTGGCTCACCATTTAAAGAATGTTTGGCTTGACACGATTTAGCTGCTTTACTAAGTAGCTTGTTTGATCCAAGTGTTATGCGGATTAAGTAGGATTAAGTAGGAGACCATTTTTAAACACCACTGCATAATATAATTTAAATAAAAATAAACATTGTCAACAGAAAACTCTAAATAATCAACCTCTGAACTATAATATATCTGAAAATCATTTGCATAAATATGATATAGACAAAATCTCATATGATTCGACAAGTCGTTAATGAAGAGTGATAATACAAGCAGCCCGAGAACCAAACACTGTGGAGAGCCTGATATTACAGCTAGCCATTCAGAAATATCTTCTCCGTACAATACTCGCTGAAATATGTGTACCATGTAATGATACGCGCTTGTTTTCCATTTATAACTTCACAACGTTTGGTTTACAGCACGCTCCATGTAAGTTGGCGGGTAACGAGCTGGAATGTGTTGCATGTAATATTACTACCGTTTTTAATTCGAGGGGCTAATTTACATAGGTAGATTACATTCCGGTATTTATAGGCTACTAGGTGTTTTTGCAGCGGCCTGCTACTTGAATTCCTTGAATGTGTCCTTCACTCAGTAGCTGTCATTCGTCATCTAAAGCCGGCTTTACACATTGGCCCAACACCCGACCTTGGAAGGAATCGACAAGTGTGTAAATGGTGCTTGGCCGATCTTGGCATGTTGGCCATGTGTTGGAAGCTTTGCCATTCATTGTCGGTTTTTGGTCCAACCATCAAAGGGATTGGCTTATGCATTGGCATTAACTTGGTCTGTGTTTACACATTGGTGCATGCATTAGTGTTGTGATTTTACATTTTTTTTTTTTTTTGTAGTTTGAGAGGCAAATATTGTTTCAGGTATATGAAATGTTGAAATGGATAAGTGGAAATTATTTTGCACATATACATAAGAGTATGAATGTAGTTGCAGCAATTTCCAAATAAACTTGACCCTCAATTTTCATAGAATTTAAATTGGCCGTATGACTGGTTAAAAATGATTTGGCCTAGTGTGTAAATAGCGACTGGCCGTTTCTTGGTCATTGGCATTTCTTCCTTCCAAGATTGGCCCAATCACTTGGGCCAATGTGTAAATCCGGCCTAAGCTGGCGTGCAGTGTACGAATTTTTCAGTTCACATCTTCCTGCACTGGTTAACTCAGGGTCAGGAATTAGTTTCTTTTCCTTTTATGAACATGACTGGGATTTCATTACATAATGGTGCGAAATCAACTCACTCAGCGATCAATCCAAACCGCATGAAACAAAAACCTATCCTACAGGTATTGCGCCAACACTCGCAAAAAAAAAATACTTTTCTGTACCTTATCCATACTGGGGACAAGTGTAGAAATGTGTTTTCTAGGATTCATCGAAAACCCGAACAGATATCGACCACCACACGAATGCACTTCTGAGTAATTTCGGCTCAGCTTTCTGAAGTCAGATATGGATAGAAATTTGGCATAGCGTTTTTGTATGCTGCATTGGTTCACAAAAATAAGACATTCGATTCCGTTTCTGAAACGGCATTTATTACCTGCCTAGTGTTTATTTGCACAGCAGCTGCAACGATACGGGACGGGTAGAAAGAAGAAAACAAGCAGAGTTTGCAGAAGTGCTCCTTCAACTGCAAATCATAGCTCAATCGACCGCAAGCGCTCTCCTTACCCTGGAGATCCAGGTTCGATTCCCGACACCAGCCACCCTGATTTCGTTTTCCGTTTTCAACTATTCCCCGAAACCGCCCCACACGAATACTGTGATGGTTCCTTAACCACTGCCATAGCCGATTCCATTTTCTGTTCCTGTCATTGTGTCAGCTGTGTGTCGGTGTCCCTAATGACCTCGATGTCAACGAGACCACTTACCTAACCTTACCGCATTAATGTAGCCATTGAGTAAAGATGTAACCCCTTTCCCTCCTCATACTTCTCCCTTTTACTCTCAAGAATTCGCTTCCCTCCTTCATTTTACACACACCTACACACACACCTACATCTATACCTACACACACACATGCACCTTAAGGATAAATCTTAGGCCCCCTTCTTTTTCTAATTTATATTAATGATTTACCCGTGTATATGGAAAAATATGGGAAAGTTACCCTATTTGCAGATGACACTAGTATTCTGGTAACAAATAGCAATCTAACGTTGCTGCAAAAAAAGTAAATGATTTATTAAATGCTTTAAAAAATTTGGTTTTCTGCAATTGACTAACTCTAAATCCTAACAAAACTAAATATATATTTTTCGCACTAATTAGCCTACCTTGAAGCCAAAATTATCTTACAGTAATATTCCTATTAATCAATTTACTAGCACAAAATTTTTAGGTGTTACTATTGACGACAATTTTAACTGGAAACAACACATAAAACAATTAATTTTCAAATTAAACTCGGCTTATTTTGCCCGTAGATGCTCGTATACACTGTTTAATTCCTCTGCAAACATAATTATGTATTTTGGATACTTTCATTCTTTAATGATATATGAAATCATGTTTTGGGCCAATTCAACACATGCTAAAAAAATTTCCTTTTGCAAAAAAAAAAAAATCTATTAGAATTTTAGGTGAAATAAAACACAGGCATTCTTGTAAACTCCTTTTCAAATACTTACACATCCTACCTATAACTTGTGAATACATCTTAACTGTAATAATATATATTTTAAAGACTTTAGAGTTGTTTGCAGCTAGTAAATATTTATATTCTTTCAACACGAGACCTCAAAATTATCTTCGTATGCCCACATACAATTAAAAATAAATTCCAAAAAGGTTCTAACTACGCAGTAATTAAATATATTATAAATTATCATCAACAACTGAGTTATGTAACGTAGTAAACAACAGAAAATACATTATTACTGTAAAAATTTTTTTGCACAAACATAATTTTTATAAAATTGAAGAATTTATGAAATACTAACACCCCCACATGCTTATTACTGTTGAAATGCTTGTATGGAATGGGTTTCCCGACGGGGTCAGTCCCCGGATTTTCGCATGTGGGAATCGTGCCGGTCGATGCCGTTGGTCGGCGGATTTTTTGGGGATCTCCCGTTTCCCCTGCCCTTTCATTCTGGCGCCGCTCCATTCTCACCTCATGTCATACTTCACCAGCGCTTAAGACCTCGATGTTAATCGCTGACCAAAATCTCTCACTTATATGGAATGGCTTTTTACTTTATAGGTAAGCAATCTTTTTGTAGACAAGAGTACCTATATAATTATATTTTTACTTTGTACAATACGTAGTTTTATTGACTAAGATACAAAATTCTGTTTGGTTTTACATCACGTGTTTTCAACATTTATATAATATTATAAGTATCTTATATTAAAATCTTTTATGTAAAATCTAAATATATTGCATATTTAAATAGTAACACTAAATTATATTCCTACTATTATGGAATATTTGTTATTATATTTGAATTATGTAATTTTATAGGGATCTTTCAACCCCATGTATCATTTACTGTGATGTGTATTGTTTTAATTCTGAAAAATTTTATAGTTTATGTAATTGTATTTTGTACAGGACAACTTCCTATATCCCCTGGTATTTTGACCTACTTGGGATCAGCGGAGGCTTATATAAATAAATATAACAAACACACACACTCTCTCGCTCTCTCTCTACTCATACCCAAACACAGAAAAAAAGTCACTGGCGCTATGGATGGTTTTATGAGGTTTTTGCAGAAAATAATACGTTAGACAGGAAGAAAACATTTTTTTTAAATATATGACATACCATTAAACTGAACTTCGATTGTGGCTAACTTGTTGCAATATTCGCAGTGTGGCAATTTTCAAGAATCTCTGGAAATTTTCAAGAAAGAATCATCAACGAAGTAAACCTGAATATGTTCCCCTTTACCGAGGGGAAAACTCCATTTTTTTTTGCGGGGGTGGTTCGCATTTACAAGAATCCACATAGGAAGGTTATTTTTGTTTTCAAAATACGATGGGCTGTAAAAAACGGGAATTAATTGTAAGATGATTGCACCACTGTCAGAAGATACGTACATATTTTGGCTACTTTTTAACGTAATCACCACGCAGATTGAGACACTAGTTCGTACCGGTGCAATAGCTTCTCAATACCTTCTGCAAAGAAAGTTGCCGCCTGGCTGTTGGAACTTGTTCGTTTAAACGTTTTGAGCGTGGTAACGTACGAGGTGCATCAAATGTTGTGATCGTTTCTTCGTGGGATGTGCCACAGCACTATTGTTTCCCCACTTCTCACAACCACTTTCAGTGTCCAAACCAACACATCAGTTGAGGCGCAGTTACGGGCATCTCAACATGTCTACGACAGTAAACTGTACGGCCAAATGCGAGCTGCGTGGGGTCATTCGATTTTTACAGGCAGAAGGGCACAATGCAGCAGAAATACATCTCAGAATGAGCGTTGTGTACGGTGAAATCATTGAGTACGAGAGAGGTGCCGAAAATTTCGTGAAGGTGGACAGGAAAGAAATCACTCGATACAGATGGATTGTTCAAGCGTGTGGATGCAGTTGTTCATGAGAGATGTCGGTTCACAATCACAGAACTGTCCTGAAGAATTTCCGCACATTTCACAGTTAGCCCTGTACACCATTGTTACAGACAAGCTGGGATACAATAAACTTCGTGCACGATGGGTACTCAAGATGACCTCAGTAAGGAGTGGCGATTGGTGTCGGCCTTAACATTGCTGCTGTGGTACGAAGACAATGGAGAACAGTTTCCTATCAAATTTTGCCTGGAGATGACACATGGATTCGTAACTTCAATCACAACAATGGATGCACACCCATTCTCCAAACAAGACGAAAAAGTTTAGACGTACATTCGGCACCAAGAAACCGGTATAGCTACGGTATTCTGGGGTAACCAAGGAAGATGTGCTACTGATTGATTTCACGGCGCCGGGGACTACCATCAATGTTGCAATCGATCCGTTACAAACTAAGATAAATGCATACATCGGATGTTGTCTTGCTTCACGACAATGCTCGATAGCATAGAGATGCCATAAGCCAACAACTGCTCGCAAGTTTCCAGGGGAAGTGTTTGGTCACCCTCCTTACAGTCCAGATCCATGCGACTTCCACCTTTTCCGGACATTAAAAAGTGGCTGGGAGTTTTATTTTTTGGATCCTGAAAGGGAGAAGATATCGCAAAACCGTTACAATTTTGGCTAATTATTGACTTTCAGAAAATTTAATTAAGTCGATAACTAGCCGACATTATAGAAATTTATATTTTGATAAAAATTAAGCTGCATAGTACAAACAACTTCCAACAGTTCTGTGTAGCGGTTTTGCGATATCTACTCGCTTTCAGGGCCTGATTAAGTACCACCACCTGCTTTTTGCACCGACGCAACGCAGCGCATGTGCCGTGCATGTTAAACGGGTCTTCTATTGCATGTAGGCCTACGTGAGTATTTAATTCCAATGCAGTGCAACTAGACGCAAAGCAGGTGCAAACTTTGCGTTGGACCTATACAAAGCTATATTTAATCGGTACCCTGGATTTAAGAAAATAAACTCATAAGAAACAGCGTAAATATGAACCCGTGGCCTTAAACAGCAGTGACGAACTGCGGGATACTGTGACAACGTGGTTGATTAGGCAGAAAGCCACTTTCTTTGCAGCGGGTATTGGAAAGTCGGTGCACCGGTAGAAGTGTCGCATTCTGCGTGGTGATTATGTTGAAAAGTGACTTAAATATTTACGTATCTTTTGACAGTAAAAGTATTTTACAATTCTACAATTCTTTCCCGTTTTCTTACAGATCATCGGAATTTGAAAAAATAACCCTCGTTTGTTTTTTTTACAAGCCCATTAATTTTGACGCGTGGTTATGAAGCGCCATGTTTAGTTATAAAGGTTTGCGTTCAAAAAACAGTGTACAGCCGAGTTACCAATGAATAATTAAACATGGTTGTGAATACGTCTCTAATTGTATTTCTAGGAGTCAAGCTCTCATTTACAATGTACATTACGTTCAGAACAGGATTTAATAAATATACGAACCGTGAAGCTCCAGAAAGTAATAAACAAACAATATAAAATCTGTGGCTACATTACTGTTTTTTTAGAGCCTTAAAAAATTGAGAGGGTCAGTGATTCCGTAATGTAGTTTAATGGTCATAATTTAAACTTGTGTTTTAACTGACAATTTTCAAAATTTGCAAAGAAAATGGTATGCTGTAATGACTTCTCTGACGTACAACTCGCTGCAATAACTAATTTCAAGTGCAGGTAGGTTGGCTTTTTAAACAGAAACGCAATTCCTTCTAGGAAGTCACCTTAGAATTTCTCGTTAGCAAAAAAAAAAATTGTATTTTAAAGTGTACCCAAAACTGTTCAACGTGTGCACATTAATTATCCTCGATATATTTCTCATCTTATAATAATTTTTTACAACTAAAGATTTTCGTATAATGATTTGACAAAAAAATACTTATTTGCGGTCTTACCCGTAATAAAACGTACTTATAATTTACGCTTCAAAAATGTGCAGAATGGTTGGTAAATTAAAAAATAAAACTTGCAAAAATAAAGAAATGTAACATAATTTTAACCGCCTTTCTTAACGCAGAACAATTTCCACAATTCATATTATAATTGTCAGTAAGTTGACTAAGCCATGGCATTTTTCTCGGTGTTAATTTTTTTTTGTAAGCGGTAGTTTTCTTCTTAGGCAATCACTCAAAGTAGTATAATTTAGAGTTTTGTAAAATTCATGTTGCGAAAACTATGAAATGTTGATACATTTTCTGTAACGAAATAGTACTCAAGAGGCAATGTATACAACTTGAAATGAATTCGGTATGAATATAAAATAATGACAAATTCTTTCCTGAAAAACAGCTCGAAGTTGAGAGATACTGTGACGTGGCAATTATTCGGTCCGAAGGCGTTGAGATAGTTGTTGCGTCCTTAGCATCTACGGGTCCATGGGATGAGAATTATGGCGGATAGTTTTACAACTGTTGATGAAAGGCATTATCCGCGTGATAACTAACTGCTGTTACTGCTAGCTGGCCGCTTCCCCCTAACATCGTTAGTGCATTTCGTTAGCTGCGAATAAATAGCAGACCTTTGACATTTCCTGGGGATGTTTTTAGTATAATTGGCTCTAAGATTATTCTTGTGCTGATGTTGTTCACTGTATTGCTGGTTCGTTGAGAATAGAAATTCAGTTCATTACCTATTTTATTAATAATTCGTGAGGTTCAATACTGTTTACATACGCTTTAGATATCTTAAGTGCTGTTCTAAATGTACCAGTGTCTCGATAATATAAATATGAAGATTGAATCAGTTTGTGAATTCATTGCTCGATTAAAAACATCTGCATGGAGTTTTCCAGTTCCGAAGGAATTACGCTCT
Organism: Medauroidea extradentata; assembly: GCA_003012365.1. Classification (NCBI taxonomy): domain Eukaryota; kingdom Metazoa; phylum Arthropoda; class Insecta; order Phasmatodea; family Phasmatidae; genus Medauroidea; species Medauroidea extradentata. Next base: position 54,595 of record PNEQ01008521.1, on the reverse strand, counting down.
TTTTTTTTTTTTTTTTTTTTAAGAAGTAGGGGATGTGTTTAAGTTACGAACACATTCGTTTGTTTTATGGCGTTTGGAAGGAATAAATATGTGCATTAAAGAAGTGTATTTGTCGGTCACTACGCAACAGAAGCAGAACTTGCATGTCCAAGGTTGTTTCTGAAGTTGTCAATGTCACAACTAAATTTCACTTTAGAGTTTAATGGGCGTGTTTGCGTTTCTCGCGTATTTAGGTATAGGCACTCAGATTACGGATAATGTCACGTCAAACTCTAAACGTAGTTAATTGCATGTTTGGGTTGATTATTGGACTAGTTAATAGTATCCGTGATTGAAACTGTATTTAACGAGAGGAAATAGCTTTTCGGAATGAGAGATCTATCTTAGAAAGGGGGTGGGAGTGGAAGGTAAATCTTCCGTCCACTTTTATGTGTCCCAGTTCTGTGGGAAACGTCTAGAGAAAACGACAGCGACAGGTAATTGCACGTAACTGCTCGGCAACTACGTTGTCCGTGTACGGTATCATTGTGCAGTCAGACGTCCTGCTTTTAACAACTCACCCTGAAGTAAATGATAGGGATAACCATTGTAAACACAACTATATGGCCGCTGAGTGTCTTCTGTAACCGGGTTAACTGCGTCATCCCACTGGAGCGGGACACGCCCATCTGATTGTCGGTGCGACCAACGAACACTAGTTAACAAAAGGTTTGCAAGAAGTGGGCGTGGCGGGAATTTTGAACCTAAAGTGATTACGCCAAGACTATACTAAAACAGTGTGTCGGGAGTCCTAAATAAAAGCACGTTGACAAATAGAGGTGAAATTGTTACACTTTTGACAATTTCCTATCTGCATTTTATTCGAGTAATCCATTCAGAGAGCCCCCTGATTCCATTAAAAAGTTGAACAGATAGGAAGGTACCACGGAAAAAATAATAGAGGTCAAATAATTTTGTAGGGATGTCAGTTTTTTTAACCAAACTTGCTCTGCTTAAAACAGCGCTAAAAATCGTTTTAAGTAATTTGGTAGTGTTCCTTCTTAGGAACAAAATTCCATCCTGTCCTGCGACAACTTACACCAAGACTCTGTACTTAAAACTTACTCTTAAGTGGTTATTCTTAAATTATTTGGTGTTATTACAACATCATGGCAAGTGTTTGTGACAAGTTTTCTTCGCGAATAAGCTGTTATTAACACGGAGAGCTGTAGACATTGCGGCTTCTGCATTTGGGGCGTGGTCACGAATATCTTTATCACACTATTTTCATCGAGGAGTAACGACGAACTACGATAACGGTTGATTCTAATCAACTATCAATCACATCATTGCATTATGTTATGCACATGTGATGAAGTATGACGACTTATCGTTCATTTACACATCGCAGTGCGATAAGTTGGTAATCACGCCCCACTGGTTGGGGTCTTGGTTCGTTTGCATAATGTTGGCTTCTTGGCAGTGAGTCGATTGCAACCGCCTTGGGTTTGTAGATTTTTTTAAAATAAAGAACGTTTTGCGTATTCTAGCCGATTTTTTAAACCGCACAAAATGTGTCATTAAATACGTCTTGGTATATTTTCTGCGTGCATTTTTTATTTATATTATTTTAATACTGTGAAGTCCCCAGAACAGTAACATTTTGATTTTCCTATTTTGAATTCGATAAAAATTGGAAGAGATTTCTATGGAAAAAATATTGATAGAATAATACATACAGCTTGAACGGTAATTATTATAAAGGCCCTTTAACACAATCCAATTTCGCTTAAATTTTAATTCAAATTTATTGAATTCAATCTCTTGAATGTCATGTGACGCCTTGCTGACGTCATAACCGCTGCCATTTTGTCTTTCAATTTATTGAATGTCATGAATTTCGTCAAATATTTTCATTTCGAACAATTTTTGAAATGCTCTTGAATCAAAATATTAAAGAATAGAAAAGAGGTTTTCTTAACATTATTAATTGAAGTAACATATTTATTTCATTATGTACGCAAAATATACAATATTAAAAATAACTGCGAGCATAATTTATTTTAAATAATACATACAAGAATAATAAGAAATTTTGTATTGACTAAACCAGGTATTTTTGTGTCATGCAGGGTTAATAGGTAATTATAAAATAGTTACATTATTTATTTTGTGCGTCATTTGTTTATAAATTGCGTGATAACTTTTCAAGTGGTACCTTCCATGTTTATTGAATCACATCTCTATGTCCACAAACCAGTAAATTCTAACCATATCTCTTGAATCATCGTGCTATTCAATAAATTGAATACAATAAAAATTTGATCGTGTGAAATGGCCTTAACACACACATAACATATTATAATTATTTTGCTGGTAAACAGTTTTAAAGGAGCATTTATTTGCCTTTGAAGGGGCTATGAAGGGTGGTTGTCTCTCACCAAGGTGATCCGGATTTGAGTCCAGGTCGATCCGAATTTTTTAATGTGGACATCGTGCCGTATGGTGACATTGATCGGCTGGTTTTCTCTGGGATATCCCATTTCTCCCTCTGCTTCAGTTCGGCGCTGCTCCATACTCACGTGACCTGCTAACAGCGTTGAAAAACTGATCAAATTTTCTTCACTTCAGCAGCCCATGAACGCCCTGTTGCCAAAATGGCGGCCGTCTCGCTTGGCCGAATGCCGCCGACAATCAACCGCTGATGTGCAGTTTGTAAAGGCACCCACACAATGAGGCCAAGCCACAACAAAGCTGTGGGCAAACAGGTGTAGAACGAGCCGTTGATTGCACTGCGCTTACAATACCGTTGACCATCGGATCGCGATCACAGCACGTCGAGGGGCGGCCAATATCTTCGGCAACCTCGTGCAACACGCGTTTATCCGTGACGTGCGTGCATGTATACAAAGAATACACATTCAAAAATTTCCCTAATTGTACTATACCTATTTTTTAAAAAGCAAATCTTCTGTTACTTTACGAAAACGTCTTCCTTAGTCTGAGGTAACGAAAATTATCTCAGTTTAATCAATTTACATACATTTCATCGTTATTAGAAAATTATACTTAAAGTTGATATTTTTGTCATCGTATTCACAGAAATTAGTTTCGATTACAGTTTTATACTTGCCCTCGTTCGTCAGTAAAATTTTTAATGTATCAAAGAGGTTTAACACTAAGCTGAAAGGCGTTATTGGAACTGCTGAAGCGAATTTACGGAAAATTCGCATGGAAAACAGGAACTTTTGAAAATTTGTATGCCTTTATAGATCATTATTACCACTTTATGCGATGTTTGAATGATTCCAGCAATGGGTAATTATTATAAACTGAACCGGTTTTTTTTACGTTCGCTGTTGCGAGGGAATGTTGCCAAGTGACAGATAAACCTCACACACGATAGAACGAAAATGAAAAAAATTAAAAACCGTGTTAGCTATTGTAAACAAACATATAACTTACATAAAATTCCTGAAAGGAATATTGTATCCAGAAAGGCGACACGAAAAAAATATTATATAACAATAACGAAAAATATTTCTGGTAGTTGTTTCATAAAGAAAGACTACCAAAAATAAAAAAAAGAACAATAAAATAAATCGAACTAAAGTGTATGAAAAATGGCGAAAATAGGACGAGAACAACGAAGACATCGATATTAACATAAACGACACAAAAAATAAATAACACAAAAATATAAGTTGCATGCTGTCTTAATAATTAATAGAAGAATATGGCTAAATTATGATGGTAATGAACATTTAGCTGCCGAATTTTTAAGGAAATACGAGTGCAGGGTGATAACAGATGTTATTGGCCGGGGTCCCAGCCAATGAGAGAGGGAGCTAGTCAGAGAGCTTTATGCCGGGAACCTGAGTGCCTTTGGTGGTCATCCACTTCCGAGCACTCCCAAGCATAAGTTCTGCAGTGTCGGCAACAGGAAATAAATTCACGGTTTGTCGACCACGGCCAGAGGCCACAACAGGCTAAGTGACTGGTATCTTCGCCGTCACCGTCTTCCTTCTTCAGTGTTGGCAGCTGTGAAGTTTCATGTCAGGATGGAGGAAGGGCTGCCTAGTCTATGTAGTACCGACAAATCTTCTGTCGGTTCATGGTGAGACGCCCGAAGCACCATTGTTAGCCAGACAGGGCTCAGCCTTCTGGAAGTTCAAATTCCGACGTTGTTCAGTTCCTTTGAGGACACAGCCTTCCACAGTCGGCGAGTTCCAGCAGGCGTTTCATTTCACTTCGATATCTAAGAGCACACCGGTCCTCCGCCAACCTTCACCGACAGACTGCTTCCAAATGCACGCCAGTCTTCTTAAGAGCCATTCAGTCGAACGCACGGATGCCTCGACAGCGCAAGCGCTGGCCAGTTGCTCCACGAACTGGTGTTCATTTATTTACAGCAACATCACAAAGTGGTGCTCCCAAATCCGCCATCCGTAGGATGCGCTCTATAGCAGATGGTTGCTGCCACGCGGGCCCCATGAATACGACGCCTCTCAAGAGCTTAAAGGCGCGGCAATTCCCAACGTGCGTCACTACTAGAGTGCTATGCTTACTTCACGAGGACGAGAAAGAGCTGTTTTAGGAAACTGAATGATTTGCCCACTAAACTAGCAATTTTAGGTTAGTTGTATTTTGTTTATTTTGTGTCAGCTATAATCCCCTATTTCCCCGAGATTGTCCACCACCATTTTCCACGGTTCCTGACAGGTCCCTCCGAGTTGCGTAGCACTCGAGGGTGTAACTCACCACGGGCACTGGCCTTGCCAGGTAGTCCCCTACTTGGGTTTCCTTTCTCGGGGTAACCTTGTTTGTTGTGATGCTTAGGAGTCTTCCTGTCGTTTTCTCGGTATCTTAACCTTTTTCGGATGGCTGGATTCTTGTGTGTGTACAGTTCTTCGTAAACCTTCTTGTTTGCTCCCTCAATGGTTTGATTAATTGTTTGCACCCTTGAATTGCTATGGAGTTCTTCGGTCGGTGTTCTGTTGGTTTGTGTTATGCTTCTGTCTGAGTGAGTGAGTGAGTGAGTGTATGAGTGAGAGATTTTGGTCAGCGCTTGACATCGATGTCTTCAGTGCTGGTGAAGGGTGACATGAGGTGAGTGTGGATCAGCGCCGGAATGAAAGGGTGGGAGAAACTGGAGATCCCCGAGAAAACCCGCCGACTAATGACATCGTCCGGTACGATTCACACATGCGAAAATCAAGGGACCGATCCCGCCGGGAATCGAACCCGGATCACCTTGGTGGGAGGTGAGAGGTCTGACCCCTCGTTCAACGCGGCCCCGTTGCTTCTGAGTTTTAGTTTTCATTTGTTTGGAATGGCTGCTGCTGACCCCTACACCTCACAGCTGTATATCATTGCAGATCTGATGGTGACTTTGTATAGCACCAATACCTTGTCTTCTGATATAGTGAATTAGATTTTAACAATCGATAAGAAATTGACAATTTCTGCGTTTCTTGCATTGTTTATGTGTCCTTTCCGTGTTAACTTCGTGTCGAAGAGTATAGCCTACCTAGGTATTTAATGATTTTCACTGGTAGTATTTTTTCGTTGCAGAGTAGGATTTCTTTGCTGTGTATTACTCCTTTCATGCATCGTAGGAGTGCACTTTTTGTGGGATATACATCAATGGCTTTTTTTTTCAGTATTTATCACGTTCATTAAGGTATGTTTGTAGTTTAATATTTACGTAGAGTAGTTTTCTATTACTGGCGTAGATCCCTTTATCATTGGCGTACAGTGTGATTTTTGCTAGTGATAGCGGAACTTCTGCCTACATTTACCTTGAGGTTGATATTTGCCCATTTAGTGTTACAAAAAATGTTCTGTCTTGAAGGAATGCTTTGATTGTTTTCCGGTAGACATCTGGGATGCCATCTTCAATTAGTTTTGCCAGGAGGAATGTGTGATAGACTTCGTCGAACTCTTCGATCTGCATAAAATTTGCAACTTTTGTTTTCTACTGTTGAAATTTTGTAGGATATGTTTTGCTGCTCTTGTCACAGCACGGTCTGTTCAGTGATTTTCCCGAAATCCCATTTGGAATGTTGGAATGAGATTTAGTTTCCTGACGTGAATCTTCAGTGTGTCACGAGTGATTTTCTCGAATGCTATCGCCATGAAGAAAGGCTGATCGGTCTTCTGTTTAGTAGAGATAGTGCATTTTTTCCTGGTTTCGCTAGCGTGACATTTGGAAAAACAATGGTTTTAAATAGTACAGCCAATGACAGTGCAGCTGCCTCCTGATTTGTACGCGCAGCTGGTATGGTTTTACATGCAGTTGTTACTTAATCATGCTCTATTGTTTTACTTAATCGTATCTATATAAATTGGTTTCTTTTTTAATTAAAGGAATCCAAAGTTTCTTTAGTTCAATACTTTGTTGGTTGATGACTTTACTATTGCTGTCAATAAAAGCGGTGTCATTTATTTTCTTTTTAGACCAGCTTGCTTCCACTGTGGTTGGAATAGCTTCTTCCCACATTTATCTATGACTGTTTTCCCAAACATGTTCGGACAGTCTGGATTTTTCAGATTCTCATTTATTTATACTATTTTGGCGTTATTTAAGGCGCGTTCAGTTTATAGCATACTTCATGTAATGTCAGGGGAAATTTTTTCTGCTGTGTCGGTAATCTTGGGGGGCGTCATGAAGTTACTTGCTTTTAAATTTGGTAATCTAGTTTTATGTTGAGTGATTTTATTTTCCTGGCGTGCTGCCTAATATAGTCTTATATATCTCGTTCCATACCTTCCCAATCATGAAACATTTTAATTCTTTCGTATGTACAATTCATGTCTTCATGACGACCTAAATAACGTTCCTGAAATTCTTTTAAAATGTTTAACTTACGTTTTTGTTCACTTTCGTCAATTTCTGTCATATGAGTTCTACTTAATTAATCAGTATTAGTGTTTTATGCTTCATATTTATAAACGTCGTCATCGTCATATTCCTCAAGTTTTAATCTCCATCTTATAAGACTATATCTAGGGCATTTTACACTGAATATCAACGTCAAAGTTTTATATTCACAATAGTAAATTTTCTTCTATGTAAATAAGGACGGAAATATTTTACTGACCATACTTAATAATTATTTTCCTACAGTAGGATAATTTTTCTATTATACATTTTAAAGTCGGTTAGCATAAGGTATAGGTTTGTCCTGACAAATAGGTCCTTGCGACACTGCTGATCCGATCGCCTTATTACTAGAATCAGTTTTTAACACAAATTGTTTTTCAGTCTGGATACTGAAGTAGTCTTTCTGAAGTTAATATTTTTTTCATTTCCTGAAATGCTTTTTCTTGTAAATCTTCCCATTTAAAAACGCGTTACTTTAGTAAAGCATTATGGTTTCGTTATTTCACTAAAATTTTTAATAAATCTCTGATAATAATTACCTAAACCCGTGAATGATTTTTATAACTTTAGCGTTCTGTGGCCTAGAAAAATTTTGTACGTCTTCAATTTTCCCTGATGTAGTTTAACTTGCCGACTTCTTATTTCTCCGCTCACTACCACAGCACATTATAACGTTGAAATTTCTTTGTAAGAAAAATTGTCTTACTGCTGGTGGCCGGAGAATTTTTTTACCGTCTTTTTGCTTTGCCTCTGTTGCATCAGTAACTGTCGTGTATTTAACGTTAATATAGGTCAAGATCACTCTATAAAGCACCCATTCTTCAGGTTAACTGGAACAAGCAGCCATGTTATTGACTATCCGTGTAAAGTCTGTCTCAGTAACGAATAAATCTTATGGACGTAGCAGTTTGGACCTGTGGTTTTCCAAAAAAACTCACTCTAAAACACTCTTTGTCGTAACACAAATTTTGTTGCGTGAAAAAAAAAATAACTAAAAAATATTTTTGCTGCAATTACATTTTTGAAGTGTACAGTAATGGCAACAAAATTGTGTGTTGCCATTACAAACAGTTACGAAAACTATTTTTCGTAAAGTCACCGGTTGTTTCTGTAGAGAACTTTGTTGTCGAAAGAATTATATTTTTTTTGTACAAAGAAAAAAATAACGTTATGCCTAAAGGAATTATTCTAAAGAAAATATTAAGAGCATGACGTAAATAAACAAACGCAAAAAACTCCAATTGAAATCTATACGTTTTGAAAAACAATAATATGAAAAAAAAAAAAAAAAAAAAAAAAAAAAAAAAAAAAAAAAAAAAAAAAAAAAAAAAAAAAAAAAAAAAAAAAAAAAAAAAAAAAAAAAAAAAAAAAA
>PNEQ01008521.1:27127-46258 GCA_003012365.1 Medauroidea extradentata | reverse complement strand
GCAGTTAAATATAAGATATTTTGGCGTCAGAGATTTTCTTCAGAAATACGTTACTCGAGAAATAATTTTGCTTGGAAAGTTGGTAAAAACTATTGTCCACGATTGCTATTTTTTTTTTTTTTTTTGCTCATTGACTCCGAGAAACCAGCAATTTTAAATTGGTTTTTGTAGCGCTGAGTTATGTACTATGCCCACTTAAGGTTTTCTTTATTACTGTAGGCTTAAAGCAAAATTATTGTACTGAAAGCTAATCAACATTAACGACATAGATTGCAGGTTTTCGCGGCCATTGTCTTCATTTTCTTGGCTTGTGGGGTTGAGCCTGCATCGACTTGGGGATGACGGCTGCAAGGGCTGCCGATACGTTGTCCAATGAGCAATACAAGACTTGGCTCTACTCCAGAAGACAAGAAAACAACCTTGACGATTATTCTCTTTGTTGTAAAGGGAACGTTTTTACTGTGCAGGTTTCTTGCAGTCCGGTTCATGGCCGCTTTTCGTAGAACATGAACTCCAAAAATATGGCCTTTATAGAGGAGAAAAGTGTATGTGTCTTTAATTTTTTTTTATCTCGCTGTATAAAACCGCTCTACGGCCACCATCTCACCTCCTGGCATGGAGCGCTCGATAGCCAGCGGCGGAGAGAAATGAGTTATAAAAAGTATTTTTCTTTTAATGACACCGTTGGTCGAGCGTCCCCGGAGAAGGCGGGCGCCAGGCACCGAGCCGGCATTTCGATTAAAACAGTCGTCTGTCTGCAGCTGGCGTCACCCGGCCAGAGTTATTAACTAGGCCATTGTCGGTGTTCGTCGCGCCGGCGTGCCGCAAGCAGACTCAACTCGCGCCATCGCTGTCTACACCCTCCACGGCTGTATCTGACTGGTGGAAAAAATGTGGTACGAGCGCCTGGGTAAGGTTATTTCTTCTAAAGGCTGGAAAGATTATTGATAAAATTTTGGCACAGGGAACACTTCTGGTGTTGGTGAGAGGTGTAAACTGACTAATCACAGATGATGACCGGTGTTCTGCCCTGAAGGCAGGTTTAGAACTACGTAGGGTATCGGGTGATGGGAACCACGACGTCCTTCGAGGCCGACTATACGATGTGATTCTGTGGTAGTTCACCATTGTCTTCGGCAGTAAGGAGATAAGGGGACAACAACACCCAGTCCTGAACACAGAGAGGCAACTGTAAATATTGACCTCCCCACCGGGAATCGAACCTGGGAGCCTTGGCTCACCAGCCAGCTATAACCACTGAGCCAAGCGGTCGGACTACTAATCACAGAGCTTACGTGAATTTACAGTTACACGGAGCTGATAATTTGAAAGCCAAAATGTGTCTGTTTCTCACTTTGAAATTCAATTAAATGACTTCGCTCTTTGCCAAGCCTAGTTAAATTTGTCATACAGTTTAGTATTTAATTAGACCCGTTAGTGATAGTAGTACAACTAGAGACTTATTTGTCCCTGTGCCAAACTCTCCATTAAGAAGACACGTTTTCTTTCTCGCTTGTAGTAGGATCAACCTTATCCTGGGTCACGTTCTTTCTCGCTTCTCGGAAATGCTCGAAGACATTCGTTTTTCCTCGGCATTTGCCAGATATCTCCCCTTTCATTAGCGTCCACGGTGACAGTTAAGTCATTTTTGTTAGTTTACTATATCAGAAAATTCTGTGCGCTGAATAGGAAGGTTTTGTTAGATCAGAAAACTACGGTAATAACAAATACATGTGGCGCCTCCTTTACGCTCAATCGCCGATGATAAACGAACGTTCCCGATCGTTTCCGAGGAGCGGAAAAGTTAACGAGATACAGACGCTGTAAATTTTTTTTTCCTTGACATAGTTCTGTTCGTCGTCAGTGGTGCCAGATGGAGCAGACAGTTGTGGTAAGTGGCGCAGTGGGTATCCTACACAATATCCTGATACTGTAATAAACGTAGATACGTATTTAAATGTAAGGTAAGTAAGTGGCTCTACCCGTCTCCCCGACAGCGAAGACATTAGAGACGATGACACACAACTTCTTGTAAGAGTCTGTGTCTTTTTTTTTTTTTTTTGTTTAATAAATTAAGGGTGGGGCGAATTGTTGGCAGTTCCATTTTGTAGAAACATTATATTTTAGCTTTATATGCGTATTATTAGATTAAATTGGTACTAGCTTTTTGTTATTCTTCGTAAAGTGGTGAGAGGTAATTATTATCTTAAATTTTATATCAGCTTAATTACTTCATGACTACACTTAAATATTTCGAATACAATATTCGTAACAATAGGCAAGGTAATTAGTTAAATCCCTATTTAAACATTTTCAAAATAATCTTGCCCAATTTTGAATCACGAAGAAATTAAGAAAATTCAGCATGTTTAGTGATACTTAACAGCAGGCGCTAGATGCCTCGTCTGAGGTACAGAAACTGGCGGGCGATAAGAGCTAGACTTGTTAGTGCTTCAATAACTTTATGCGAGGGGCGTGGAAACGGCGTGTATTGTTTCGGTCGTTGGCTTTTTCCTACGGGACTTAAGGTGATGGTCCTATTATTTTATTTATGGAAAGAGAAAAGTAAAATCACTCGATGGTTAAAATCCAGCACATGCTTCTCTATTTTAGTTTTACGATTCCGGTTGGTATTTTTTACGTGCCAGCCGTTTGAAAAAAGCCGTTTTTGGCCATTTGAAATGGCCCGAAACCATGCTTATAAGCTTGGCAGCTAAAAAAACGAAAGTAGAGAAGCATAGTTTGAAATGTGTTTTCTTTTAGTAGATAATTATATCAAACGCAAGTTTAGGGGTATCTCTTCTAAAAACGTTCTCCTAACACGCTGCACCAATGTTCGTGCGGCAGCTAAATATTGGGAAAGGAAGCGGCCATGGCCGTTGTTAAGGACGGTGGCGATTTGGAAATACTGAGATTGCCGTTACGCGGAAGTTTAAATATTTTAGTTACAGAAAACGTGTGTAGACTTCAAAGTATTATATCCTCCTCTGAAATTATTTTGAAATTATTGTAGGTCTGATGGCGAACACCGAAACGTGCTCAAGGCACAGTTCTGTATGTAGTGACGAACATGACAGTGGACTGACAGCTTGTCGCAGGGGCATCACTCGCTCTACTCTGGTCGGAAATTGCCTCGTACTGGGTATAACTGCGGACTGGCTTCAATTCTGCCTTAATCACGGGCCAGCTGATAATTAAGCTCCGGAAATTAATGACTAGCCGTCCGCAAATCACGTTGTTCGCCACATTACTGGTAGGATTCTGAGACCCCGTCCGTAACTTGGGTTACACAACAAGGATCCCGTTGATGATTCCGCACAGTTCCCTCAGGGATTTTTTAAAAATAATTAATACTATTGCAATCTCCGTCGTTCGTTTAGCTTTCAGTGGCATTCTTACATGTACTGTCTGTGTTCTTCTCTGATATATAAAGTCACGTGTGTGAAATATATTACTCAAGTATTTGAAAATAATTTGTATTAACACTTATGAAACGTGTCTTTCCATCACGAGGTTACATGGATTTATGGAAATGCTAGAAGAATCACGATATTACATTGATAAGCTTGTTCCAACTGTAGAACTGTAAGTTAAAATCGCAATGGAGCAGTCCGTTAGAGAGTTAATTTAAACCAGGAAACTAGAATAAACGAAATTTCACGTTTCGCATTTCACAAATACGATGAAACATACCTGACCAAAGAGTTCATAATCGTTTTCGAAGGATTATTTTTTAATTCTGTAGCGCAATTGACATGTATATGTCTATATTTTTTTATTCTCAACGGAGATAGTATCATTTAAACCTTGTTACGTCTATTCCATAATCTCTTCCTATAATTGTGTCAAGTTGTGCATATAACTAAATTCAGCATTGAATGGTAAGGCAAGTTAACATCGTCGTATTTATTCTTTCAACATGTATGTGTACTTTGAGAATATTTTTCTCTTTCGACGTTGCGTTCGTGTGGTACAGTAATGTATCGTTTCCAAGCGAAGCCGCTACTCAAGAGAAGCATACGCTTTCAATGTTTACTTCAATCGCCCTTGATAATACATATCTGCTTATTTGTGAAGATGATATCCAATCTCGAGAGTAGCGGTGAGGTTGTATTCGCGAATGGAGGCGGGATGACGGACCGAAATAGATCACAGGCAGCGCGCTGGTTGTTAGCGACTGGTAACGGGAAACTGAGAGCTAAGGATTTATGTTGATATTGATGCGTGCTATTCTCGTCCTTCTGAGAATGTTAAGTGTTTAGTCCCGACAACGTACTCTGCACATCATCCTGCCATTCGCTCTCGGTCCTACATTTCACTTCTCTTCCTCAGCACAGTAATTCCCTCCCGGTTTTATCTTGTGTTTTTTTTTTTGCACGTACACGTTTAATTTAGATATATTTTAAACTGAAATGTTTTACTTTTTCTGTTGTCTTTTTTTATCCGAGTATGTGAATTTTATCCACTTTAGTTTTACTATTAATCTGTTAATTGCTTTTTCCCCTTCCCCCTCCTTCGTAGTGTAATCCGTTTTGGATAGTTTCTTAATGTTTATTTCCTGTTTAACATTTCAGCTTCAGCCATTTAAACACAGAAATATAAAGCGTATTTTCTGATACCTGTAAAATCGTTCGTATTCTGTTATATTTTGTCTGTCTAATTTCCTATGAAGTATGTACACAGAGTTTTAGGACAAACTTTTACCTAATTTTGTGCCGGTACTGGATCAGAATTAAATTAAAATCACTTCTTCGTAAGTATCATACATATACAAGGTTGAAGAGATCATCGGATCGTCGTTCCGTTATTGAAGCTAATGATAACGACCTTATTCAACATGATTTTGAAATGCAGTGTGAAAAAGTACATGACTTATGTTACTCATAGTTGTAGTTCACAATACCCAAATCCCCTCGTCCTAGTTTTCTTGCAGCATATCTCGGTTACCGTAATATACTGTGCATTTGGGATATTATATATATATATATATATATATATATATAATTTTTCATGATTATCAATTGTGAGTTAATATTAACAATATGTCGTGGGGATATTTATTATTCGCAATTTATAGCAAGTAAATTGCTTTATTCAAGGCTACCATGGTAATATGCATATTTGCGAAAAATAATTATTTTGTTACGTCCCGAAGTCACCCCGCTTAGGTACTTGAACGAGGTACGAAACGTCACAAAAATTATTTATTCGACCCCCAAAATATGTAGTTTACATGACGGAGTAGTTAATGGAAATTTAATAATTTGTTCAGAAACACACTAACTTAAATTTTTTGTGAAGTCCAATTATTTTTGTTTTATGCACGTCTTCGTTACTATTAACGCCTCCAACACGCTTACATAATTTCGTGCCATTTAATTGCTTCAAAATGTTAATCAAAGGACACACGAGTAAAAAATACTTCGTTGGTTATTTTTGACCGTTTGATGTCTTGAATGCGCCTAACAACCGTAGTTCGTAAGCCAGTGCGTTGGAAAAACGAAAGATTGGAAAATTGTTTCGTAAAAAATCCATATATCTAACTCACTATGCTAATGTTTATATCTAACTCACTATGCTAATGTTAGCAACCAAATACGGGCCTCGCTATTAATGCCCATCATTCAATACTGTTACAAACAATTTATAAAGAAACGAAAAATACAGCCTCCTCACAAACACGGTGTGTGTGTGTCTGTTATATATATATATATATATATATATATATATATATATATATATATATATATATATATATATATACATATATATATATGCGTAAATGTCATGAGTTTGTCAAGACATAAATACAGTATATACATACAAGCCAAACTATAAGGTTGGAAACGTACCGTAATTGAAGAAATAAGTACAACATAAGTCAGAAATGGCCCAGGTTCAACAATTGCTAGATACTATATAATGGCTCTGAACGAACCTCTATGTACAGCCAAATAAATTTTTGTATTACACTTTTGCGGAACGGTATAATAATGTCAAAATACTTTGGTTTCAGTAACAAAATCTTTCGATTGGTTCTATAGAAACTAATAATTTGGTGGCACCAACAAACATTTAGTTTTATTGAACACAACCTTTGTAATAGTCTGCAATACAAATTTTCACCAGACTGAATATTTATCTAAACCACGTTACGCGTTATACATTTTAAAACTGTTTTGTGCTGAGCAGTTTTAAAAACGTATCTTTGCCACTAGACCTAGTTTCCAAGAAATCTCTGCTGAGTGTTCCACACTTTTTAACACGAAAAAAGTGTACATAAATACCACTTTCATTTATGTAGATGTATCAACAGAATGCCTAAGGGCAGTTTTGTCACTAACTCTGCAGTTAACATAAATGTTTATATGGGTTATATACACACACGTTCCTTTCCGCATTTGTTTTAATTTTAGGCGAACTCCGCAGAAAGACCACTGACGCGTTTCGTCCAGAATGCGATCACGAGTGAACCTTGAGTCTTGTTGATTTAGAGTAAGTTTAGATTCGGTTCGTTCCCACTGCTGGCTTAGCACACTGTGGGGCTGGAACTCTGGTACTCAAGTTAACAAAATCAAATGAAACTGGGAACATGGCGAGCGCGACGTTCGGAGTATAGAGCAGCGACGGAATGCAGTGTCGGGGAAAACGGCAGTACCCCGTGAAAACCTGCCAGTCGGCAGCAACGTCCGCCACGTTTCTCACACGTGTAAAAATACAGGAATTGAACCCGGATCATAGTTATGGGAGACGAGCGGCATTACCACTATACCGCCGCTGACTCTTAGTCACTGAAACTCGTATTCAAGTAAAGTGAAGGTGATTTTAAATTTTGCCAGTGCGTAGCTAGGTCTCCAGGCGTCTTAGGTTTAGTAACTAGAGGCCGCGGTGGCCGAGGGGTCAGACCTCTTGCCTCCCATCTAGGTGATCCGGGTTCGATTTCCGGCGGGATTGGTACCCGATTTTCGCATGTGGGAATCGTGCCGGACGATGCCGCTGGTCGGCGGGTTTTCTTGGGGATCTTCCCTTTCATTCTAAGCGCTGACCAAAATATCTTCACTTTACTAACTACTGCGCTACGCGACTTTGTTCACGTGGTTTACTCTTTAATGCCTCTTCGAGTCGAGTAAACGTTCAGTATAAGTACTTTGAATTATCTTAAGTAATTCGTAAAAAATAATATTTCTATTTCAATATCTTTTCAAAAACTAAATATTTCTAAAATATATTTTAAAAAATTAAAACTACGTTTTAATATACGTTTTTAATAAAAACTTTTCTGCTCTTCAAACTTTATATACGTGATACTACTTATAATAATATTAAAAGTAATAAATTACGTTTTTTATTTTTTATTTTTTTTAACTTTTAAAATAATAAATTCTAAATGGTGTGTAAAGGGTTATTAATGACCGTTTCAAAAATGTTAAAAAAAATTTTCACTAAAATTTTTAGTATCCTAGTCTGCCCCTACTGTCTCCCCCCACCTTTTTTAAATACACTATAAACAGATTTATTTGTCAGGAACCTTCGCTGGCTCACGCACAAGAACTCACCAAAGCTTGTCAAAATATGTCTGGTGAATGGTATAAGAACGAATGCGTTACATACATTCGTAGCAGTATATTTGAATGTTTGTAACTGTAAATACGTTTTGTTTTGTTACAGAACAGAAGACAAAATAACTGAAGAGTGGTCTCTGGGAAACACCTTTCGTCACTGCGGTGAGTTGGTCATCGACTAATAATTCGTAGTTGTTCAATAAAATGATGTTCTGCATGTTTGTCACGGAGGTCATACTTTGACAGTTCTCTTTATAAAAAGATGGCCGTAAACTGAATTGCAGGAATTTTTATTATTTAAGAACACTTTGCGGCCAAATAATAATTTTTTTTCCTCGAACAGGGCTGTCAAAATAGAATCTAGCCTTCCAAACTGAGACAGACAATTCAATGGGTTCATCCAAACTATTTTGAAACAGGCTGATGAATTGTTTCTCACTACCTGTAAAATATTTCATATTTACAAAAACATAAATTAAGCAAAGCGGGAATGGCTTTCTCCACACTAACAGCTTTAAGTTAAGAAATTAACTTGCGATTTATTCCAAATAATGAATGTCGACATCAAATACGTAAGTTTGTACTCACAGTTGACACATACACAAAACAAAAATTGTGTTTTTTAGTATTGCAACTACTCCGCTTACGGTATTAGTGTTTATGTTACACAGCAACGTGTTCGAGAATTTTTCTTAATGCGTTTTTACTATTATAATAAATACATATATGGACGATTAGTTTCGAAATAAACGGTACGTGTTATGCATGTATATATATATATGTATGTGTATATATGTGTATATTTATATGTATGTATATAAGTGTGTATATGTATGTGTATATATATATATATGTGTATATATGTGTGTATATATGTATGTATATATAAGTATGTATGTATACATATACAGGTATATATGTATATATACAGGTATATATATATATATATATATATATATATATATATATATATATATATATATATATATATATATATGGCGTGAATGAGGATGGAGTGTACTAATTTTTTATGACGCTAGCTCATAACATTTATTCAAAAATATGTTTCAATATGTCGGTAAAGTGAATATATGAAGAGTAACTCTAACGTAGAAACAGACTTTGAAACGCCATTTAAAAAGCAAGGAAACTCCGAATAGTGACAACACAAAGAAGGACGAAGTATTATGATTATTTACGCGAATTTTTTCGACGTACTTTTTTCATACATTCACCATACGAATTTAACTCTCTCGCTATGCTCTCCATTTCTCTCTTTGTGTATATAAATATATACAAAGTGAGTTATTTCGATTGTACAAATGAAAACAAATATTGCAGTCGAAATGGAAATAGAATTGTGAATAATTGCCACCTAGTCGAGAATGTAAATTTTGACTGGCGAAACACGTATTCCAAACAAGGCCGACAAATTTACTGCCACAAGCGAAACATTTTTGTGCTTGTGCGGCGACAAACACACCTGGCTATTGTGATTTATGTTTCGGGACCTGCATTTCGCCATTGTCTAATTTATAGCTATTCAGAATACACCAGCCAGTATACTGCCAGTAGAACTTTCAGTTGTACAACAGGCTCCACTGGTGTGCATCATGATAATATTCTATCACAGAGTTGAGCAAATTAGGCCCGCATGCAGCTCTCCGCCTTATTTTATGTGACTATAAAGTTGCAGATACATTTGAAGTTCACTATTAAAACATGGCGTCTCTTCGGAGCTAGTCATTCTCTCCTTAACCCATGTCACAATCCTTAGAGAAAACCACATATTAAGGGATTTATATGTGGACGGTGTTATATGTAAACAGACTAAGCGCCTATTTGTAAGTTATGTGTACAATATTTTTCTGCTTTGATATAGTCTTACAAAAAGCATGTTAACCCTTTATACTGTGTTCATAATTATTTAATTTACAGGACTAAAATACGTTTTGTGTGACTGTTTCAAATCTGAAATAACTTGTAGCAAGTTTGACTGATGACTAAAATTGGCGCTTGGTCTGTTTATGTATAACACCGTCCATGTTGTATTAGATGTGGCCTAGTGCCTGTCGAACATGCATATATACCGCCATTAGCTTTTTTTTTAATTGGTTCGTCTCTGCGCGGACCACATTGCTATGGAATCTTTGAGGCTATTTTTATGCCCCCAAAACACTGAAAACAACTACTCATGAATTTGTTTCCGAAATTTTATTCCTGTAGCAATATTTTCCTCTTCCCAATGCAACAAATTGTTGTTGGTTGAAAATAGTTATCGAGAAAAATGTTCGGACCCCACCTAATATAATTTAACATGTAAATAGCTGTCCTTGCTCTCGTTAGGTCTTCTAGGTATACAGTGCCCTTGAAGTGTCGCCTAGGTGGAATTACTTTGTACGTCCAAGTCCAAGAAGGTGGGAATCGGCAAGGACGACTCAGTACGCACTTTACGTCCCACAGTAGCCTCTAGGCGCAAGATATTGGACTGGTGTGCAGCCTTTTCTCATCGATAACTCGCCTCTATGAGACATTGAGTGGTGAACTCATCATTGTATGACGTAATATTACAGAGAAAGATATATTGTTCTGTACTTTAAGATTTTCGTACTTATAAACGACGGAAAAAGCACAGTGTTTTCTCCATTTTGAGCAGCGAGAAAATAAACTTGAAATATTACTTGGGGATTTGAGAATATATACATGTGTAACGTCCCTTGAATGATTTGCTGACAATTTTAATGGTTTGAAATTTTTTTTATTTGTACGAGACATGGTTTGTTTTGCAGACGTATATTGTGACTATTTTTACTGTACCGATAATTTTTTAGCTTTAATAGTTTTTGTATTATACCATATTACAGTCAAAATTTGCAAAAAATGGTTTTGTGAAGTAAAGGAAAACCAACTTTAAAACAATTTTTGAAAAATGTTGATTTTAATATGGTATAATACAAAAACTATGAAAGCTAAAAAATTATCGTTACAGTACAAATTAGTCACAGTATATACCTACAAAACTTCCCATATTTCGTACAAATTAAAAAAATGTTTTAAATCAATTAAATTTTTTAGTGAACCGCCCCATTACTAGACATCACTCACATGCGTTGAACGGTTTTAGAATAGGCCCTAATCCTAATAGTTTATCGACCGAAGCTCTGCACTTGCACACTGCGGTGTCCAGAGCTTCGTCCACCGGACGATTATTCAAAGACCTCTCAACGTGTGTTAGTTGGTGTCTGCTAGGAACAACATCCAAAGAGTGTTACAAGTGTGTTTACCTACTTCAGGTCCGCTAGTAGTCTTGAAAGATTGTTTTCTCGTGGCCGAGAATGGCGAAAATGTGTTTTTGCGATCCTTTCTCTTAGAGGTAAAATTCTTGGCGTGGAATTTTGAAAAAAGTAAAGGTGTGTACGATACACCTTTATCTTCACTTTAATATTACGTAACAAATATGTAGGCTTACCTCTGAATGTCTCACAAAGGCGAGCTACCGGCGAAGAAGGCTGCACGCTAGTTCGATGACTTGTGCCTAGAGGTTAGTCCACCTAGCTGGCCAGGGGTGGATTCAGGAGGGGGAGCAGGGGGCTGCCCCCATTATCATATATATGTAGTTTATCCTTAAAATATTACCTGTTTTTAAAGAGGTATATTCCATTTTTTTCGTGTAGGAATCGCCTTAAATAACACCATTTCGCACCTTACTTTTTAACTCTGTGGTGTGGGCTTGACTATTTTAAAGGGATGCCCTAAAAAAACTTAGAGCTGGATCCACCTCTGCAAGCGGCCATCTCAATTTACCGCAAGCCTCGCACGTACATCTGGATGTTCTTGTTGGTCTTCACTGGCGTCACAGTCGCGTTCGTCCCACTCCGGTCGCACTTGAGTATAGAAGCTCAGAACATTCAACTCTGGACTCGGAATACACTTCTTTATACAAGTGGCTTTTCATGGCGAGGACGACAGAAATGCCATGTATCGAGCTTTCTACCAGTTTACAACTTGTATTTGTGTAGTGTAGTGGCTTTAAGATAATTGGTGCATGATATATATTTGATTTTTTAAAGTTCTGATGCAGTGCAGATTTAGTTTATCAACACGTTTTAAGTTGCGCAATGTGTGTTTTGAATTTTTAAGTAATTAATTTTCTTCGAATTATAGCTCCCTATTTTCTTACGGTAACTAATTAAATTAAGTAATAACATTTACGTTGTTTTTTGTTATAAATAAGAAGCCTGCGTACTAGTAATAACTTGAGGCATATGGAATAAAATTTGAATTGATATTCCTGTAGACATTGTAAAATAAAAATTAGAATGGGGCTATGTCAGTTCTACGAACCCGTCAGTTAGTTTCCTACCCTAACATTACCGTAATTCTGTTAAGCGAACGAAATTTTTTTTGGCATTTCAACTGTAACCTAAACTTATATAAACTAACGTAAACTATCACAGAGAACGGGGAACGGAAGGGAGCGTCGGCAGATGGAGCCAAGTGTTCGTAGACCGGACGAATTCGTAGACCAGAACGTTTCCGCCGCTGTGATTTCATGGTAACCAAATGGGAGGAATGATACATAAGGCTACGATAGATAGAGACCAGAAAAATTTGCGGGTTCGCTGACCGGTAGGCTAGCCTCCAAGATGAGCACTCAAGCAGACACAGTGATATGGACCTGCACTTAGTTACATTGTTGTTATTGGCTCATAGACTTCAAGGAGGTGTCAAATAAGCCAACGGCCAATGGTGAAAGTAGCACGAACTAACAGTTGCTGGAATTCTAGCTTGCGCCTGAAAAAAAGAACATGAAATTTTCAGGTCTCTACCGATAGAAACGAATAACGGTGAAAATATATGAAGCGTAAGGTAAACGTTAAAATGCAACCAATGAGCAAACAATGTACTGCTCGACAAACGCAAGTGTGTCCTCGGAAAATATGTGAACTACAGCCGTCCCCCTCTCTGACGTACCGCGCCCTCCTACTCTCCTTTGTCCCACTACAAGCTCCCAGCCAGTAGCGAGCAAGTAGCACGACAGTCGAGACAAACAGTGCGTACAGTCTTGTCAGCTGAATAAGTGACAACCAGTGTACAGTTAGTTGTCCAGGTCGTGTCGTTTTGCACCGCACATTTACAAGGGATATCATTGCACAGGTCCTTTATACCTACTACAGATGGCCGCTTACAATATAAATTGAGTGTAAAGGGAGGGTTCCAAGACATTCCCCTCCACTATACCTTCACACGACGACCTCGGAAACACTAGGGGCCTTATTCTGTAACTTCTCCTCAGTAACGTCAGTCATCCGTTACTGTCTTTCAATTGTATTCTGTTAACCATTTTTGTATCGTTCTTTAACAGATTTGATATAGGTTTGGCAACATTAAAATCGCACAGTTAGTGTTATATTTCTGGCCATTAGTAGTAACACATGGCCACACTATTTACATCTTGCTCATGGTCGTGAAAGTGTTTTTAGGTTAAAGGTTGGGTAATGGATCAACTTTGTGAAATGGAGGCAGAAGCTACGAAGTTTCGTTCTTAGAGAACGACTGTTTGGCAGTACGAAATATAGGAATTTTTCAGCGGTAAATTTTGATACCGAAATGTTTTTATTTTTCGTGTATGAACAATCGCCTATATTGATATTCGTACATTTCTGTGAACGGATTTAGGGTATCACGTGTTTGCCTCCTCATCAATCGCATTTGCCGACGCTTTTCCTTATTTTCGAGCTCATCTAGGAAATATAACCTTCGCAATGCCGCCGCCATATTTACATTTTCACGCACACAATCCCGCTAACACCACCTCCCTAGCTGCTGATACATAAAGTCGCTCACGAAGCATTTGAACGTCAGCCACGATGCAATGAAGAGTTACAGATTACGACTTAGTCTCGTAACGATAGTCAAGTGGTGACTGTCTCTACGTAAGGAACGTATGTGAACACAAAACAGTTACAGAATAAGCGCCCAGCGCTCTTACCTCCCCTACCCGGGGCTACACTTAGGTTTGTCAAGCAGTACTTCAGAGGAGGAGGTCAGAGTGGTTCGTGGAGGGAGTAAAGCGAAGAGTATAAGAGGAAACGTTCGGTGAAGTGACGAGGTCGTAGAAGAGACCGTCGCCGAATATAAGTTTTTCACGTCTTTAAGTAAAGCTTTTATCTTCATTTTTTCCTCGCTGATTATGATACGACGTGATACAACTTCTAAATCCTTATAAACGTTTCATGAATGCAGTTGCAACCGTCAAATTTTCTTGTCAGGACACGTAACTTCAAGCAGAAAACCACAGTGGCAACTGCAGTTTAAAATTTTTTTCTGTTTTCAATGCATTTCATGTTCTCTGTGATTCGGCCATGCGGCGCCGCACATGCAGAAAACATGGATTGCACGTTATCTGAAGACACTGCAGCACCTCAAAATAGTCTCATCACTGGGAGCGACATAGAGTCTGTGTTAAGAGGAGGGTATATGTGGGAGGCTGCCCGGCAGCTGCGTATTCTGTTTGCACGGCCTTCGAAGCATCAGCATGAAATCTGAAGTACAGTGATGAGCCTGGTCGAGGGATAGGAACAATACTTGTGCAGCGTAGTGTATGTTGTGTATGAAACGGGACTAAGGTCATAGTTAGTGATGATGGTATATCGCGAATTTTTTTTTTTTTTGCAACATACCTTTGAAAACACTGGAGGTTCTTGTGACATGCATGATTGGGTGATGTACGTCTGGCACAACGTAGATGTCGGCAGACCAATAATAGGCGTCAAATATTACAATAGCGGGATTCTTACAAGCTCAACTCATATATGCTAACGGCTACACGTACAAGCAAAAGCCAGTGATCTTTTCATAAGCTGAACGTATGTTGAAACCAGCTAACAGTCAAGTTTTCCCGCGATAAACCACCATCTCTAGTCATTGTCTACGAGAGAATACACACGACAGGTCTTTCATATGTTTCTAGCTAGCATTGCGACGCAACGACAGCAACGTGGTAGAAGGATGCAGCGTCCGTAACTCCTCTAGGTCGTCGACATAGTTTCAGCCAATCAGTGTAACTGGGTCTCCGTCTCGCCTTTGAACGAGATAGGGGGTGGGTAGGATATGTGGGGAGCTCATGCGTAACGATTCGTCGACGGCGACGTCATTATAAACGGGAGCAGTGGATTGGAGCACGAATATAGGAGAGAATCGCCAATGACCTGTAACATAAGGAAACGCCCTGTATTTGCACAGAGCAATTTCAGAAAACAGTGGAAAGCCGAAATAGGGACGACAGATTGAGAGTCGAGACCGAATGTGAGTCCAGCTGCCCATTTGGCTCGATTGCAAACTTTGTGTGGTTGAGACCCCGTTCAGATGCAAGTATATATTGCTGTAAGGTTAAAAACATTTAATTCCTTTCCGATTAGTATGAATTGTCATATAATACTAAAATATTAATACGTTAAACAAGGTGGGATTATACTTGCAATTCAAGTTTGCTGACTGATTGTGAGATCCAAATGGGAGAGACATTTAGTGTTCCGGTCAAAGTTAAGAAAGTACTTTATTTTTGTTGTTCCATATTCGGTTCTGTACTTCAAATACGGAATGTACTGCAGTAACTTTTTTAAATGTAAGTTTCGCGGAACAAAAATTAGTATCGCGTTTAATGTCTTGTTAAAAATTGTTTTTGCAATTATTGGTAAAGTAGTTATATTGTGTTCAAATTAAAATCTCCCTGACAGCAGTGTAGATATATTAAAAAAAAAGTTTCACAGTGTCGCTTGAACTACGCTAGAATTCGCTAGGTTAATGTTAGCTTGTACGCTTGGGGACGGAAGGATACACACAACATATGCCAAAAATACTTCCAAAATGCCCAGTATGCTCTTGCCCTGCGGTTGAAATAATCGCGAATTCACGACAGCGGAGACTGCTAGGCGAGAACGAACATTCTTCCAAGAAAGTAAGCGGAATTCTTCTCGAACCCCTCCTCGCCCTGGCTAAATAAATCTTCACGTTGGCCGGGGCTGGAAACTTTCCGTAGACGACGTAGGACAGAAGGTGGGTGGCGGAAATGCGTTAGGCCATCCTCTTCTGTTTCAACTCTTTTCCGCGACGGTTATTTTTTAGCATAACGAGAGCAGATATAACAACATATTTTGAAGTTTAATTGATTATTGTTTTCACCATATTGGATAATTTTGTCAAGACAGTTAACAGACTACTATAGTTTTATATTTAACTAACGAAATCTTTGTTAAATGACATATCATTCGAAACTGTTTAATAATGCCCTGAAAAAAATAACGCCATCACGGCAATAACCAAACCAAACATAAAAGATTTGTGATGTCTGCTCTTGTTTGAGCTGTAAAAAATAATTATCTCAGGAACAGGGAGCATGGTCTTTAAATCCCGGAACATATGTTCTTCGGCTCGAGCAGACGGACCTGGTATTATGGAGCGAGAGGGCGGGGACTCTTCATTACCGGCAATTGCGAGCAGGTCACGGGCTTCACCCCAGACCCCCTCCCCCCTCGCGTTCGCGATAGAGGACCTAATTGCCGCTCGGTACGGTAAAGTAAACCATGCCGATTTGCTCTCAGGGTCACAGTGTCACACATCAAACATGTACCACAGTGCGACCTCAGTAATTGGAACTAGTTCAATAGATTCATTGTACTCCTGTCAAAAAAATTGTTAAGGGGGATCGATCTCTCTCAGATTGTGTTCATGGTATTTCTTATAAATCAGTGAACATACAGATTGTTTGACCTTTCTTTACGTAGACATAGCATAGTTTATAGTTTCATTCACTTTTCGGCATCCATACGGCGTGGTTTCTGTTAGTTGCCACTGTAATATCGCCCATGAGTGAATTACTTTCTTCTTGGTGGCTGTTTCCCATTGCAAAATAATAAAGATAAAGGTTGCAACAATTTCAGAAACTCGTTTTGAATTTTTATCTATGCCCTGTCGTGCCAAAAATTTTGCTACAGCCGCTCAAACAGAAGTTATCGAAAAGAAGGGGATAAATCCTAGGGCATAGAGATCAACACCATGAATACGTTTATATGTACTCTGACTGGCTATCGAAGTTCAGACTAGGCTGGAATGCAACTTGCAACACTTGTCGTGCGTTGAAAACCTAATTTTGGGGGCATTTAGCGCGGTAAAACGAATATAGCAGTTTCACTTTTAATGCACTCTTCAATGTTCTACTGTGCTACAGGAATATATGAGATTTTGTGTGTTCGGCAGCATGTAACCTCGGTACAGACTTTACATTGTGGTCTTGAACTCTTGTTATGAACTGAGTTAAGTATGGAGAAACAGCGGAACATTTAAGTGAAAGTGGTGTATCGTGGTTGGGGAGGGGAGGAGTACCCCGATTAAATCCTTTGGCCAACGGCGATATCTTCACGAATATCAGGATGACCCCAGCGGGAATCGAATTCGAATCGCTGTGGTATGTGAGGCAAATTATCCGAAAACCTCTATTAGCCCAACCTCCCACCTTCACAGATCCTGTTAAATAGTAAGTAATACCTTAGTCCCATTGGTGAACGCAGTGTGGATGGAAAATGCAGAACTTGCTGTACGGGTAGAGGTGTTGTGGTACTTGATGCGTGAACCAGATGTGCTCTTATTACTTCCGCTCGTTTGTGCTTCAAACAACGCAAGGTACAGCAACTCCAAGCGATGTATTTCCCCGTTGGGACCTCGGTAACCAATCCGGCTGAGACGACATGCCTACTTAAGGAGTAGACCAAACAAGTTTTCTATCATATATACGATATATTCACAAATTTATGTTAAAAATATATATTGTAGTACTGTTTCTGAAGGAGTATTTAAACGTATCAAGATTTTGCGTTTTGGCACAACCGCGGTTATTACAGACGAGCGAAAAATAGGCAACTGAAGGTGACTGGGGAAGGACTCGGCCAGCACGGTCTTTACTAAGTACGATAACTTGAGAGGGGATTCGAACTCATGTCCTTTTGAATGAGAGTCAAACGAATTCCCGTTGCGCCACCTTTCTCGGTGGAGTGGAGATGATAGGTGAGTTGTCAGATAGGCTAGTAACTGTTCAGGTCTTCAGGGCGTGTAAGGGCAGTGGCGGCTCATGGGTTGTTGCCAGGTGGGGCTGCAGATAGTCGGAACTGTACACTCTTGATGAACGCACCGTAGACCAACGACCATGAAATATTCGCCGGCTACTAGATCTTAGGTGACCACTCAGTAGTAAGGGGCACCTGCACATGAGCGTGTCAGTGGCTGTAGAGTGAACCAGCGCACAACCTTGTACAGTTCTTGGCAACTGCAGCCTATACCTGGCAACAACCCACGAGCTGCCACTGTGTAATGGTGTATGCTGTGTGTATGGAACAGCGTTGGGAATGCAGCACAAGGGAAACGGTAGTTCCCCGAGTAAACATACGGACTTGGGATTTTGTTGCGATATAATCTCCACATACAAACATACGTGGGCTGGCCATGCCGGCAATCAAGTCTAGGCGGAAGGCGATCAGTATGGCGACTACGTCACCATAGACCCTACGGCATTTCAACGATAGTTCGTTGGCGCCGGTGTGGATAAGCCTAGGCATACTACTTGTTCCAACATTACATAACTATCGTTTAAGACATCATTATCATGTGCCACCAGCTAATGTCGGAGTGTGCAGCTAACATTAAATATCGTTATTGGTATATGATTTTGGTTCATATCTCAAACACGACTGCATTCAGTGTAAAGAAAACAAAATACACTATATTTTACTATAAATAATTCGTAGATAACATAAACACATAAAACAACAAATAAAATATTTAAAGTACCGGTTCTTTTTGCTTAAAATGTGTAACATCCCCTTAGGTTTCTATTTGAGTCTATTTTTGTTTTGTGCTTCGTACTTTAATAATGCTGTATCCGGAAACTCAGACATTTATAGTTCATTTCAGTAGTGTTCCTTGCAAAAAAACATCAGGTTCAACTACATTTTCAAGGGTAGTTACACTCCTCAAGAAGCCTATATGTCACGTAAAAATGTTCGATCTATTTTTTGTGACGAATCATCTGCCGAAGTTTGTTGGTAGGGTTCAGCGCCATGCTGTATGATACATAATTTCATGTTTAACAAATGCACTAAATTTTGCATAAATGTGAATGCCATAAGAAAAAAGTGCAGTGGTATAATATAGATCTACTCTGTTTCGTATAACTTGAGTAAAATTTGATACTTACTTACGGACAATAATGATTTATATTGTAATATATGTCACAAAGCTAGACGTTTTAGTTCTAAATAGAAGTCCATTTCACCATTTGTACTGTAAATTTTGTCTTGCATTGTGCCGTATATCACATATTACTAGAGACATGAACTTTTCGCGAAAAGAAATTTGCCTCACTTTGTGTCAGTGACTTGTGTGCACGTCTGCAGACTTGCTTCACGGTCAGAGATTGGATGTTTTGACATTCGTGTGTCGTGGGGTTTTACACGCAAATCACAGACGTGTGGTGTTACAGTAACCTTATTGTGATTGATACAGTCAAATGAGAAAC
>PNEQ01008521.1:12248-27027 GCA_003012365.1 Medauroidea extradentata | reverse complement strand
GTGAAGCAGAACTGCAGACGTACACATAAGGCACTGGAACAAAGTGGGGCAAAATTCTTTTCGCGAAAAGTTCATGTCTCTAACTATTACCTTGTTTTGTCCGTAAGTAGCTGTAAAATTTTACCACTGACACTGGGTATACATATGTAAGAGAAAACCAAGAACATATATATTTTAACTTTTGTTTATAGTTTCTAACATTTTGGTCTCAGCAACCCAATAAATCTAACCTATGCATGTGTACGGGCACTATAGCTACACAGCCGTGCTGTGCTAGAGGCAGCAGTACATTGTGCATTGCAGATTCCCACGTGTGATATATCATGAACTGACTGTGGACATGAATACACACTACTTCAGAGCACACGTTTGAGAGCCGAACTAACGGAAAATACTGGTTTGCATTATGTTGTTAGACAGGTGATGGTGTGTTCACATAGCTTCATCCAATCAAATACAAGGCAATTGATGTCAGCACGAATACTGCAGGTTTTTTTTATTAGAAAATGTTTATATTCGCGTCGTGTAAATGCTGCACTGTAAACAAGAGAACGCGAGCTTGTAAAAATGGTAAGTTTTATCCTAATTTAGTATATTTGCATACTAACGTGCGGGATTTGCTTTTCTGATAAATACACTTTCCTGATTAAACATACGCAAAGTATTAACATTTAACTCATTAATGTGGCAGCGTTATTTCTTCAAGAATTATACTAAATCGTCTACTTGAAATTAAATAGTACAAAAATAAACTCGCTCCTTAGCCGCCGGCTTCGAAATCACGTTATCCTGGGAGCGCGCCGTCTAAAAGGTTCCAAAATAATCTTACCTTTCGGGCGCTGTGTTTGTGCGTAACCTGTCGTGCTGTAAATCAAGCAGGCCGTTATAAAATAATTCCGCCGTGTCGTTGTTTCTGTGTTACGTATGTCGTCTCGAGCTCGTCGAAGATACGTGATTTCAGCATCAGATGTCTACCGTTCAATAGCTAGTGACATGAAAAATTTGCGCTTTCTTTTGGATACAGGCTAGAATTCAAACAGTGCTAAGTTCGTGTCACTTTCGCTGTTGGCCCTGGACGTACTCGACACCTCCTAGAGGACACGACGCCAGTCATAGAGAAGCGTCTAAATGCAGGTTCACTTATGTGTATAGCCACAATCTGTCGAGAAAATATTTTTGCAACAGTTTGTCTTAAGGTTGTTCACGTGGGAAAAGTGCATAATTTTATATTTGTACGACATAGTGTTAGTTTAACAGACGTTACTTTTGACTACATTTTCCACTCGTGAAAAATTTTTCGCTCTCGTAGTCTTCCCATAGCGGTAGGTTGCAAGTTACGGGAACACGCTAATAACAAAAACCAACTGACTTACGCGAATGAAATAATTTAAACTGAAATTAAATAGTATGAGTTATGTGCTAAAAGATTTTAAATCACACAATGCAATTCCTTTGTATTTTTAGAAAAATTCTAAAAATAACGGTAATTTTCTTTATATATGGCTATTTTTAAAAATTACAAAGGGACTTAGTTGTGTGGTTTTAAATCTTTTAGCACATGACCCATACTATCTAATTGCAGTGTAAAATATGTCATTTGAGTAAGTGAATTGTTTTTTTGTTATTAGCATGTTCCCGTAACTAGCAAATTTTGACGTGCCGCTATGGGAAGACCATGAGAGCTAAAAAAGGTTCACGAGTGGAAAATGTAGTTAAAAGTAACGTCTGTAAAACTAACACTATTTTGTACAAATATAAAAGTATGCACTTTTGCCACGTGAACACCCTTAATGCCTCACGTGTACATAGGCAGCTATGCTTTATGGTTATTAGCTGGGTGTCTGTTCAGTCACGTCTCTCATTTGACTGCACCAATCAGAATAAGGTTACTGTGACAACATACGTCTGTGAGAGTTAAAACAACCAATCGCTGACCATGAAGCACATCTGCACATGTTCACATAAGTAGGGCCATGAATAGACACCCTGGTTTTCCGCGAAAGAATTTTGCCCCACTTTGTCTCCGTACCTTACGTGCATATCTGTTCTGCTTCGTGGTCAGTGATTGGATACTTTAACTGTCACATGCCTTGGGAATCTACCGGCAAATTACAGACTTGTGTTGTTGCAGGAACATATTGCAATTGGCTCAGTCAAATGAGATACGGCTCTTCACATATACAAGCTGCCAATAACCAGGATGCAGAATTGCAGATGTGTTCGTAAGGCACTGAAACAAAGTGGGGCAAAATTATTTTCGCGAAAAGTTCATGGACCTACACATAAGGCATTGAAACCAAATTGTGCAGAAATCTTTTCACCGTAGAATCGCGACTCTACTCACGTGGTATCGCCGAATCAGCGAGCAACCAATGAGCAGCTACTGTCTGTTTCAACAAACAAGCACTTTCGGAGGCTATTCTACAGGATGATGAACCCGCGAAATATCCCGGTTTCTATCAACTGACGCCATGCGGCCGCACTCAAGTGCCTCTGTCGTCGAAGTCTCGAAACGTTCCCTATAAAGTGTCGTAAACATTCAGGCACTAGCGTTGCAATAAAGCGTAATTTCTTTTGTAAACTCATCACAAATATATTTATGTACGAAAACAAAACACATTCCAGACGATGATTGCATTGTACTTAGAAACAGCACGCGTGCTAAAAATGCTATTTCGAAGCCCTCAAACTTAGTTAAAACGGCACTTTTTTATACAGCTGCATATCATAATTTAGTATCTACATACAAAAGAAATTAACATAGAGGTTTACCTTGGTATACGCTGCGTAGTCGCGTCCGATGAAAGTGTGGGGTTGGCAATAAATATCGTATGAAGAGTGTACCCGGGGGCTAAGTGTAACAGGGTATCGCACCCCGAACTGCAGAATTACGACTGGGTGCCCGTAGACATATATCTGCTTGTCCCGGAGGATGTCATATGAGGCCCTACAATGGAGAGGTACCGGAATGAGAAGGACGGGGGAAACAGGAGATCCCCGAGGAAACCCACCCAATAGCGACATCGTCCGGCACGTGATGGGGCCGCGGTGGCCGAATGGAGAGACCACTCGCTTCCCACCAAAGCGATTCTGGTTCGATTCCCGGCGGAGTCGGCCCCCGAATTTTCGCATGTGGGATTCGTGCCGGACGATGCCGTTGGTCGGCGGGTTTTCTTGGGGATCTCCCGTTTTCCGCGCCTTTTCATTCCGGCGCTGCTCCGTACTCATTTCATGTCACCATCACCAGCGAAAAAATCCTCAATGTTAAGCGCTGACCAAATTCTCTCTCACTCACGCTTAAGAGTATGTGGTATGTAGGCCTACTGCAGCAACGCTAAAAACTCGAAATCTTAGGAGACGATATGGAAATAATAAATTAATTGCAGCCCCAGATAAACATTTTTGGTAACTTTATAAACATATTGTGAACTAAAATGAAGCCTTCGTTGAGCTTAATCTGTTGCGCCGCAATGAGGTGTACGAATATATAGCGTCAGGGATTATACCCGAGAAATATATCACACAAATAATTTGTCTGAAAGTTCAGAAATATTGTCTTCTAGGATTGCTCTCTGTTCAGGCGAGTTGTGTCGGGAAATATGTATGCCAGTCGAGTGCCTTGTGCATAGAGGCGATGAGTCCCTTATTATTCGCTATAATGTCGTTCTTTATCATTGTCTTGCTTTCGGTCTTCAGCTCCAGGTAGGCCTATCCCAGGCCGCCGAACGGCGTGCAGAGCTTCGGCCGTCACACAATTATTTGAAGACCGTTTATCGTGCATGAGTGATACTTGCTTAGGAATAGCATTCAAACAACGTTACAAGTGTGTTTAACCATTTCAAGTGCACCACTGCTTACCAAATCATATTTTCTAGCGGTCAAAAATGACGAACATGGGCGTTTTTTGCGGTCCTTTTTAGGTGTAAAAACCTTGGTGCAGAATCTTTTAAAATGTATGGGCGTGTACAGAACACTTTTATGTTTAATATTACGTCATGCAAATATTTGATTGGGTGTCTCATAGACGCGAGTTGTCTGTAGGAAGACTGCACGCCAGTTTGAGGCCTTGAACCTAGAGGCTAAGGAGAGGCGTGATACGCATGCTGGATCGTCCTTACCGCCTCCGTGCTTCTAGGCCTTGGATGCTCACAACACGTCCACCCAGGCGGCAACCTTAAGTTCCAACATTTATTTTGTCTGGTGGTAGCACTGGGCCACAAACGACCGTTATTATAGTCGATTCATGTTTTCTTCACAACGTTTACATGTCTGTACGTAACTCCGATGCTGAAAGCCACCGTTAGTCTTACACGTTTTATAAATAAAATGAAAACTTTCTACAAGCATAGTCATTTGCTGAGAGGTCATTTGTGACGTCAAATGATTGTGTGACGTTTTACGCGCTAAGTGTGGAATTAATCGAAAGTAATAAGACTTTACCTGAGTGAAACGGATTTCATTGTAAACGCGTGATCTATACAGTTGTTCGTCTTTAAAATTTCCCGTAATTCTTTTCGTTATGGAACATGGAAATGTAAAACATTAAATTTTAAATTTTGTAAACTTTGATGTGCTAGACTTTATATTCCTGTACTGCATTAACAGTACTACTATACCTAATAAGTACTAAGCGAAGTTACTTAGATAACCCTACTAAGGTTGCTGTTCTAAAAATCTAATTCTTGCCAAAAAATAATATTTTCAGGTAGCTTATAATATATGCTCTAGTAATAATTAAAATATTTCGTACATTAAAATAAATAATAATAAATGGAACACTTGCAAGAGTAAACGCAGCTAAAATAGCCTATTTGTTGAACAACTCACAATTACAGTTTCTGTTTCCTCACAATAATACGTAAAAAATAATGAGCGTTACATTAATATTGTAAACTGTTGCCTCTAGAATTTGTGCATGTTCAACAATAAAGGGACGAAGGAAACTGATCCCCCGTTACCTTCTCACTTAGAAAACAGATCATGGATAAAGAGTATAAGTGTTTGCTGCTTGACGGTGTGATCATAACTTGTCGCCAGCTGTGAAAGCAATTGTTAGTTCGTTAAGGGGGGTTTTGTACTATTCGATGCACTATTTTTTAAATGTTTAGTTGATACAGTTACATGTGCCTTGTAAGTAAGGCGAGTCGGGAGCTCTTGTGCACTTTTTATTGTTGATAAGAACGTTATGTCGGTTATAGGTTAGGGGCACATTCTCAGAGCGGTAGCAGGAGAAAGGAATGGCCTCACTGTTAGCTCGGTGCGTCTCTCTTAGCTCGGTGCGTCTCTGGTTGATAAAGAGTAGGAAGTGAAATAACACGAGGCTGTGGTCCAGTGGAAAACCGCACATCGGAACCTTCTCGAGACCAAGTTTAATTTCCATAGCAGTTTAATTACGAACTGTGAGACTACACAGTAAAAAATATTGTGTGCTTTTACAAAATAACAGTTCTTTGGAAACAAGTTTCCGAAAAAAAAAACTTCTTGCTAACTTTATAGAAAATGCTTGAAATTATACGAATATATCTGTGTATTTACTAACATTTTTGAATATTTACAAAAAAAAATAGTACATTTATAAATAAATTCTTGTACATTTTACAACCATTGTTTGAAATGCCACAAAAATTTTATTCGCAGACAGTTTCCAAGAAATATTTTTCTAAAAGTACAATTTTAAAATGTGAGAGATCGTCAAAGGTTATTTAGTTTCACATCAAACTATTTGCTCATAAAAATACATCTCGCTAGTCTCCAAAGATATTTGGAAACTTTAGACCACTTTACTGACCTGCCACATTCTTTTGTAGTGCCTAGACTGATAAATGTTTAGGTATTAGTTTACAAGCTTTTCCTTGTAAAAGTACGATTTTTTTTAACTGTGTAGTTCGTGGAAAGTTTAACAGTACGAACGTGTGGTCTAGGGGGTAATTAACTGCACGATGGAGGCTGCGTGAAACCGATTGTCGTTTCCGCTGCTGCTTAATTATTAGAGATGGTGGAATTTCGCGAATTCAAATTAACGTCCTTCGAATGCATGGGCAGGGTAATTAAATTATAGTACAACCGTTTCCTTGAAACGAACTTAACAATATGCGTAATTGCTACTGATGTAATATCAAGTAACGTTGAATCGCCCAGTCTTTCCGTAAAATGTGCGAAGCTAAGCAATTTACTTGGTTTCGCGATATGCATACGTATACGTAACAATTTTAAATTGTTAAACAGAAGTATTTATGTAGCTGTAGAGTAACAGCGGCACATGTCCTTCGAGATGATCGTACAAATTTTAATTTTTAAATATTACCTCGTGGCTGCCCAGCGTAGAGCCAAAGGTTAATTATTCGTTATAAGTTTCTTACGAGCGAACTTTTGTGTAGGGCGTACCATAAAAATCGAAAGAACATGTCCTTGACGGTAGAATTTCTCGGTAAGCTCAGAAATACTCTTACATCTTCGAACACTCATGTAATTAATTACTACGAGAAACGTTAAGTTTGTTATCTTCGAATGAGTTTTCAGTCCTACGCTCGAGCACATGGGTTGCCAGTAGTATTGAGACGCAACTAGTCTACATGCCACTACAGAGTTTATGTACCGGTACTTCGTACTTTAACCTTAAAATACTTGGTTAAGGGCGTTAGTGCATGGGAAACAGAAAAAAATCGTTAAAACTGCATACTGTACCTGGCATATTGGCCGTGGTTGCGTGATTCAAGTTACGTGTACTGACAACAAAACTGATGGCTGCAACTGCAGTTATGAGGCGGTTGTGAGGATTAGTAAGTTCACACACACTTACGGTATGCACGCCAAAGAACACTTAAAGACGTCATTAGTATACATATATTTTATTACTATAAGAAAGAAACACATTAATTCGAATCTTCTATTTTGTAGTCGCCGTAAGAAAATATAATGCTTTAATCCAACAGATAAAACTATAGAAATTAAAAATATTCATCATACAACTTAAAATGCATTGCAAAATTAGATGTGCACATAATGACAACTTTAAAAACAAAATACATAACACGCACCAATCCCCTAAGTGAGCACAGTGCATAAAACAGTGCTGAATTCATCAACTGAAGATAGTCGGTTTCTCGTTACCAAAACGACAAAATTAAAATCAGCATTCCTGGACTATAGTTTTTGCCAACTTTTGGAACAAATATTTTTCTCGAGTGGTGGGTTTCTGAAACACAACCTTGGACACCCAACTATCGTAAATTTTATTCCGACACGACTTGGTAAATCTCTGGCCTAGGATTGATATTTTTAGGTTTTCTTCCAAAGATGTTGGGTATTTCAGTTGAAGTTTGAAACGTTACGTATCCCATGGACTATTAAGGTGTAACCTATTCACAGTAAATAAATAAAATGTTGCTGTATAAAGTAGAACTCTACAATATTGTTTATTGGTTTCTACGTAGGCCTACTTACACATTGTAAACACAAGCATGCATGTACGCGTACACACCAACAAATAATATAAGGGAATAGGATAGAATTATAAGGGAGCAGATATCGTAAAACCGTTACAAAAATATGTTGAAAAGGGTTTTTACTTGGTAGACAAATTTTGTATAAGCAAAAATTAAATAATTTTACGTAGTTGTCGACTTAAAAAGATTCTATAAATCAATAACGAGCCAAAATTATACAAATTTTGTTTTAAAAATGTTAGACTACGTAGTAAAAAAACATTTTCAACACATATATGTAACGGCTTTGCGATATCTGATCTGCTTCCTTTTATAACAAGAATAATAATAAAAAAAATAAAAAAACAGCAAAAATAAGAACCCGGCCTTAACAATTTTCGCCTAATGTATTTTATCCCTGGATCCATCATACAAATGTAAAATGTTTAAATTTGTAGCTACTAACTGCATAATTCTTTCTACTGATGAACCTTTGTATTGTCCTCCGCCCGTTTATGAAACATATCGACAAAGAAGCATTGCTGTTATAGTTACTGTTATGTTTTATAATTTCCACCCGATTCTGAATACAAGATGTACAGCATAGTGAAGAAAACTATTTTGTTTTTATCACTTTTAGCAAATAGTCCGTGAAATATAATTCTAGTGTTCATAATTTAATTTCATTAAGTCCTTTTTCCGTTGGGCCACTATAGGTCACATCCAGCCAGACGAGTTGCGGACGCAGAAACTCCTTCCAGTGCTGCCCTTATCGCTTATTTGCACCCGGCTCTCATATGTTGGATAAAAGCTCCAGGCTGATGTCCCACCTCCTCATATCGTGGTTTGTTGGCTTGAACAGTAAACAAGAACCTGCCCGCCCTTACTGTCCCCAGGGTAACTTCAGCCACCGGCAAGCACGCGCAATAGCCCGTGATTTGTTTGTCCTGCCAGTGGCGGTTTGTGTGGTTGCCATAGGAACAGCCGGGCATTAGGTGCCCTCTATTTCGGTGAAAAAATAACCGACTTATTTCAACGCTTGGCGTGTGTATCTGTAGCTTTGCTAAGTGTTTCCGAGCCGTTATATTTCCGTGTGTTGTGCATGACCTTTCGTACTGCGGAGACAAGCTGCTACTTCGAATTATTTAAAACCCTTTCTATCGCAGTACTTCTGAACAAAATTTACTTAACGACACTTATTGTTTGTAGAGTGATCGTGAAAATTACTCTGTCGGAGAATTAATTTGCTTTATCATTGATTCGCCATTGAAACACTGTGTTAGCAAGTCAGGCAGGTACCGTGAAATATTTACACTGAATTTTTTTACTTACACTGCTACGTGTGTACAGAATGTTGAAAAATTGCATGACAGTATTATGGGGAAACAGTCCTCGCTAAGAAATATTTCTCATTTGTTTCAAACTCATACAAAAATGTTGCGGTCAGTGTTAACATTACTATAAGTGTTGAAAACAAATAATGATTTTGTTTTCCTTCAAAGTTTGGTTAAGAGGGCGTGGTACATAATTCAACGCTAAAAGCGTTAATCTTTAACTGTAGGTTTCTTGAAGCCAATTTGCGAAAATTAATCAATAGAAATTCTAGACAATAGTTTTAGCCAACGTTTTAAACAAAATTGTTTCCAGTGTTACGTACTTCTGAGGCACAATTTCTGACGCCGGAACCTCGTGCATTTAACTGCGGCTCAAGATATCACGCGTAACGAATTAGTAATTGTGGATAAATATTTACTCATAAAGTTGGCAAATACCATTATCTAGGATTGTCATTGAGTATTTTATCAATATTGGCTTTGAAAAAGCGTAGAAATCAATTGACTTATTCAGCGTTTATTTATCTACCACGCACTCTTAAGCTCCCTGTTATCAGCTCCAAAAAAACAGCAAACCTGACTAGTCAACAAGTGAAGAGATTTTGGCCTGTGCTTATCAACTGATTTGAGCGCTGGCGAAGGTAATGTCGTTGTTTCATACTTACCACACGCTGTGATCTTTGAGAGATTCCTGCAATATGGGTACATTATAAACTGAACAGTGTTCTTGGACGTACGTCGTTGCGTGGGAATGTTGCCGTGTCACAGAAAACCTCTCACCTCCAAAATGAAACCCGGTATTAGCTGCTTTCAAGGTGAGGTGAGATGAGTCTTTTAACAACGAGGTCATAAGAGCCGATGTGAGTGAAGTGAGGTGAATGGACGACACAAAAATCATGCCCGGTCCGGGATTCTAACCCAGGACCTTTCGCACCTTAGCCCGACGAATAAACGTCTGTACGTTCTGGAGGCCGGCAGTTGCTGTCAACAATGTGTAACATCTGTACAATTGCGGGAAGGAATAGAAACGTATACAGAAAGAAGACCCAAAGAACCTAACGTAGAACAGAAAATACATTTACGGAAAGAAATATATATTAGTTTCCAAAAAGCGACACGACACAATCATAAGTAGAACAATAAATTAACAAAATACATCGTTAGGTGTGTGGAAAATGGTCACAAAACTTGAATATAATTCAAATGAATATACGTAAACTCAGACGACACAACGACGAAAAAACAAACGAAAGTAGTAGGCTTCCTACGGCGACAGCATATGCGAGGTTTCGGGAGCTGCATCTGATCCCGTCTTCAAGTTAGTGTACAGACTAAGAAACTCCAGCAGTCTTCGACTCGGCAATAGTCCCTCTTGCAATGACGTACATCCATGATAATGGTTCATTTTAAAATACACCACTATGTAGAAGATCACAGAATGTGGTATGAGGCAACGTTGGAATGAGCGAGCGGGGTAAACGGAAGAGCTCCGAGGAAAATCATCGGTCAACGGCACGATTACTACTTATGATAACTAGGAGCGAGTCCACAGGGAATTGAAGCCAGGTCTCCGTTGTGGGAGGTGAGTGGTACCACCACTCCACCACCAGTGTCGCCACCAATTGAAAGAGCAACAAATCCCGCCCTTTAAACTGACTGCACACTGGGGCAGAAGCCAATGAACAGACAGTTGAAGCTCGATAATGCATAATGCAGTGGAGTCTAGTGTGCAGGTCACTCAACTTGCGGCATTTTCCTGATTCTATGAATAGGAGCACAGACTCTTCGCCGAAACTTCTAGATGAGAAAACTCAGTGGCCGGGGAAGTGTTGGTGAGGGAGACGGGTGACTCGGCAGGGACTGCACGCACCAGCTGCACGCCTTTCCGGTCGACCACACTATCGATTGCAGCCTTTATCCGGCTGCGGTGCGGCGCTCCAAGGTTCGAGGCCCCCCCTGACCTGGGTGGACCACCACCGAGTCTTCAGCGAGATGTCGGACGTGTCTGCTTCATAGCTGCGGTGGAGAGAGTATTTTTATACCGGAGCCATGGCGAGAGAAAGAATAGGTATTTATGTACGCGTAGCTCAGTCACTTAAAAAACATATTCTGCATTAAAAAGAGAAAAATATTGCTACAGGAATAAGAATATGTGGAGGATAATATGACTAGATGTTTTCCAGTGATTTTTTTTTTGGCATAAACACACGAATTCGTCCTCAGACTTAAGGATGCTGAGACATAAAACCGCTTAAAATATCCTGTGACAGTGTGGCCGCATCTAAATGAACCAAGTCGGTGGTCGCACATTTGCAGGTTAAACCGGCACTGTCACACTTACGAGTAATTTAATTAAACAAGTAAATTACTATCCATGCTTTCAATAGGGCTCCGTAATATGTAGCGTCCTTATTTCTGCTAGCCGCAGTGAAGAGCACTTCATTGTACCTATTGTAAAAAACTTCCTAAATAGTAATGGAAGTAATGCACCAAAAACATTATGGAACACTTACCATACTTCAACTTGTAAAGAGAACACATGTTGACCGCTGTCATAGCCATCTTTAGTAAAAGGCCGAATCCTTAGATCTGGCAACCCTGCACTCAAGGGTCATTTTAACACTTCTTTTAGCTCTCTAAAGTCAATGGCTGTACCTGATTCGTTATTCTACCCTACATACCCGTGAATCAGGGGAAGCCACTGCCGTTGGAGAGACAAATAAAAAGTGTTAAAATGACCCTTCCTGACAGGGTTGCCAGATCTAAGGCTAAGGCCTTCTACTTAAGATGGCCATGCCAATGTTGACATACAAGTCTGGCAAAACCAGTATGTACTTGTCTGTTTTGTAAAAATGCAAAGGTCGCTACTATTGTTATATGTGAAACAATTTTACCATAGTCTACCTACTTTCGTGACAATTATGTGCACCAGTATGGTCAATCTACAAACTATTTTTTGCACCAAAAAGTGGTCTTAAAAAACTGCTGGCCGAAATACTTTCTATACCCTCACTCCAGACTGATAAATAAATTCAGCCATCGCATGGATGGTTTCACCCATGCCATGTGCCTGAAGATATTTCCACATCTGAGGGCAGGATGCGGCGTAGCGGTTAGGGCGATCAAAGTTCACACATCGAATACATACCAGCTTCTACGCGCTGAATGTTTCCTTAATGGGGCGGTTCACCAAGTTTCAACGTCTTTTATTATTTTTGTATTTGTACCAGATAGTTTATTCTTATTTTATACATAAATTGTGACTAAATCTTCCTCTTAGGAAATTTTTGTATCTCTTATAGTTCTTGCGTGATGAGTCGTATACGTCAAAATTTGCACTTTACGGTTTTATGTGCGCCACTAAAACCACTGACATACTAAACCGAAAACATTCACAGTGTATAACAATGTTGTAGGCTGTGATTTGACACGTATAAAAATAAATAAATAGTTTTGTGTTTTAAAAAATTGTTGATATTTTTTTAATTTTCATTTCAAAATTCTGCATTTTTTATTAAATACAAAAGTATTTTATTTTTTATTTATATATGTCAAATCATAGCCTACAATATTGTTATACATTGTGATTTTTTTTTTTTTTTCGGTTTGGTATGTCAGTTGGTTTTAGTGGCGTGCGTAAAACTGACTCATTACGCAAAATCTATAAGAGGTACAAAAATTTCTTAAGAGGAAGATTCAATCACAATTTATGTCTAAAATAAGAAAACTAATATATCTGGTACAATTATAAAAATAAATAAAGACGTTGAAAACTGAGGTGAACCGCGCACTTAATTGGCTTCCCTCTATCAGACTTTCAGCGTCGACCGTATCATTTTATGAAGTAATGTAGCGAAGTAGCGCTTAATTGTTAATTTTTATTAGGTATTACGTCTCGTCGACAGCGGAGTCATCTGAAACGGTTACACACAACCTCACACACGTACAGGATGTTGAGGAATCGTCACAACACTCGCCTGGAGCGAGAAAGCCACATTAAAACCGAAATCAGGATGGCCGGACTCGGGAATAAAACCAAAATGAGAGTTTTAACTGTTAGCGCTCAGCAGGGAAGTTTTCAGCGATGGTGAAATGTGATATGAAGTGAGCATGGAGCAGCTCCGGATTGAAGTCGGAAACAGAACATCCCTGAGAAAACCCGCCGACCAACGGTATCATCCGGAACGGTTCCCAGAAAAGAAATTCGACCTCGCCAGGAATGTAACGCGGATCGCCTTGGTGGGAGACGAGTCTTTAGTCACTGCGCCTACAGTGGTTCCTTACGTCGTAATAACAGA
This sequence comes from Medauroidea extradentata, assembly GCA_003012365.1. Lineage (NCBI taxonomy): Eukaryota > Metazoa > Arthropoda > Insecta > Phasmatodea > Phasmatidae > Medauroidea > Medauroidea extradentata. The sequence continues at coordinate 13,971 of PNEQ01008521.1, read as the reverse complement.
GGTCGAGGACATCCTGGAAGATTTTCGCGAACGAGAGTTTGACGTTAGTTGACAGAGAACAACTGATTTAAGCATAATAAAAAACAATCAACGAGAGATTTGCGGTGAAGACGAGAGCGATTACAGTCAATTGAATAATGAGAACTGGGATGAGACGTGAGTGTGACTTTCAGAACTGCAATAGAAACTATAGAGATGATTCTAGCAAGGTATTTGTTTACGGAAATATTTCCGGTACGTATCAAGCAATACCTGTGAATTTTTGTCAAGTCTTGTTATATGTAAAATTTGTTAAACTTAAAAATTTGTATGAAAATAAAGACACCCTTTGCCCGAACAATCCTTCTACGCTGAGAAGTAAAGTTACGTTCTTATGACTCAATACTCTTTAATTTCCTCGCCCGTTGAATTAACGATACGAGGTACTCATTAATTTATGTATTCGGGTGTTGCAACAAGGAATAATTTCTATCCGGCACTAAATTTCTATACCTACACTAAACGCACTTGACTATCATGAGCAATGAACTAAGTTCTTAGTGATAGATTACGGTGGAACGAATTATTTTCGGAGGGAGCTACAACTAAATACCTCATATCGAGGTAAACGGTATGAAATGGGCTGATTGCACTGAACGCCGAACCTTAATTTTCACAGCTGTGGCTATAAACTGGAGCCAGGAAACATCGCGAAAGTATTTCACTACACAAATTTGATTTAACGTTCTCGAACAGTTCTGTAAGGAACCACGTGTTCAGTTGGGTCACAGTTTACATGACGTGCACAGGAAAACTCTTGGACATATAGGCTGTTCACTTATGAGCAATGCAAACTTGCCGAAAGTAAAATGTAAGCAGTGTTCACTTTATTCTGAACTGTCTATATCAGAAACAGACAATGTAACAAGTAACGTACCCCGTGGTGCAAGGTATGTAATGAAACTGTTCACTCACTTGGGCTGAATCCATGGCTAACTTCATATAAGGAAATAGTGATTTACTAAATGGTCACCGAACTCACGAAGTTATTCGGACCTTAATCCTGTATGACCTTCTACGAAATACACAGTTGTGTACTTCCGCTCTGAATATGACACCATCCACGCATTCAGTTGGAATACGAATTTAACAACTACAGTAGTAACCAGGCAAGTTCTGAAACTCACGTTGTAACTGGGGCTAATAAATTTTGCGTCCTCCGAACGGAGGCAGTTGTGACAGATTTATGAACCCTCGCTTTATTTGTCATGATTACTTGGATATATTTCCATATTTCTGCCATCCGCTTAGAGAAGCACGAACATTGTTTTATGTATGTGTTATTGACGTACGCTTTCGTGGCTGGCCCGAGATGCCTCTACATTATATTCTTAGCTCCGCTTACCTTGCGGAAACTATTTTATATCTACTGCTGGAAAGGAATATAGCGTGTAAGGCGCATACGAGGTATTATTGCAAATGGTACCATGAGTGACTGTGACAGGAGACACTCTCGAGGCAAATATATATATATATATATATATATATATATATATATATATATATATATATATATATATATATATATACTAGCTGTCCCTTTGCGGCTTCGCCCGCGTGTACTATAGAAAAGAGTAACTAACTTTTAGTTACGTGTTAATTGATGGTGATACTATATTCTATATTATACTATATTCACTGTTTATCTTTAAAACATCAAATACAAACAGATTTGTCCAGTCCA
>PNEQ01008521.1:0-12148 GCA_003012365.1 Medauroidea extradentata | reverse complement strand
GTTATTTCTCTATAAAACAGCTGCCCGGCTGCGGCTTCCACCGAAAAACAGCTGCCCGGCATTTAACATCTAGCGTACTCACAGTGTAAAGAGCGCTAGTAATTCCCATCGCAAAGTCTTGCACGGGATACGAACCCGTAACCCCATCCCTCCCACACTCCAAACTTTATACAATACCTTAGTGAATGCTTAAGGCCTCGATCACAGTAACATACCTACATTGTTTAAACAACGATAGCAGTAAAGCTCAAATTGACTCTACTGTTTTAAGGTTTTTTTCCCTGCAATTATTCGAATTTTTCTTGCCGTAAAAACCATCTTTGAACTTCAACGAACATTAAAAAAAAAAAAAAAAAGTTTTGGCCAAATTGGTCCAGGCGTTGTTGAGTTATGCGCTTACCAACACATTTTGCGATTCATGTTTATATTATAGAATATATATATATATATATATATATATATATATATATATATATATATATATATACTGTAATAGCTCTGTGCGAAAATAAATGTTTATGTTTGTAGCTCAGTGTGTATATTGGAGCTTCCCTCTAGGCCTTCGTTTCCCTTTTTATGAATGCAGTTAATTTGTGACGTTATTTCAAGTAGGCCTAGCTATGTTGGAAACGACTGGTTCTGTAACTTTTTTCTTGGTTGAACAGTTGTTTAATGTTTCATAATACTCTTTCTCCCTCAGTTGCCCTCAGCTTTCTTTTAGCGACCATCCGTACATTTTTTCTTCAATTATCTCTTAAATGAAACTCTCTCCCCTCGTAATGTTCCCAATTAAGTCTACCTTATTGTTACAGACCCCAGACAGCTCTATATTGCCTTTTTGTTCGGTTTAGTTCTCTCTCTCTCTCTCTCTCTCTGCCTTCGCTTTTCCCATTTGTCGCTATGTCTCCATTTCTAAGCTCTAACTATCTAGCCTGTTAATAATGTCTGCATTTTCAGCGAGCATAGCTTCTTTTAATGTACGTGTGACGATATGACATTTTTCATTGCGTTCTCAACGTCCTGATTCTGTTAGTGTATGGACTCTTATTTTTCACACGAAACTACTAAAATTCCTGACGTAAAGAACACTTCAGTTATGATTTTATAGTTTTAAAAATTATTGTAACCCCTAAAATGACCGAAAATTTATAGTGCTGTAACTAACAAAACACCACTCGGATTCATAAGACACAAAAAAAAGAACTCTGCGTTGGCCACAATTTTAAACAATTGTAGGATGTACCACTTAAAATCCCATAGAAAACATCCTAAAACGAAAACTCTACACCAGTTTAGTAGTGCGTCACATGAAGAGGCGGATCGTAATCAAAAGTCACAGAAGTAAATATTCACATAGGTCTTACGCTATGGAAATTTCCGTACATGATTTGGCGTTTACGACGTGGTTTCACAAAATAATATGACTAGCAACCTGTTTCAACAAGGAGGGAGAATACCAATTTAAACAACATCGTACATAATTTTCTTATTGAGTTCAAATTGTATAGTACAGCAAGATATTCTTGCACACTCGTTAGCCTGATAACAAATACCGCGCTACCTTATTGACGTCTGTATAAAACACATCCGTGCCTACCAATATTTAGCATTAATAATGAATCACTTGTATTTGGTATTATTTTAATTTAACATTTTCGAATTGACCACAGCTTTACTAGAAATGAAAACATTTGACAAGTGTAACAAAAATCATACTCTTCACTAAATTTAGAAAAGGATGTCCATAGATATTCTAAAAATATTAGATCGTGGATATATTTGTGAGGTATATTTTACATTGATATCCATAGCACTTAATCTACTGATGTGATTTAAACGAATTGCTGTACGGGTGGATTTCTTCTACTGTCTCTGAATAATTATAAGATCTCCTCTTGAGTTACAGCATTTTGCATCAACCCATATTTAGGCTAATTATCAGTGTTATGATTGCACCATAGTACTAATTTATTATATACTGTTTCGATTATTGGAAAAGACCTCGGAATTCAACAGCAGTCAAACTAAAGCAAGTTGAGATCATTTATAACACACCGTGTTTCTCTGATCGTCAGTAGACCCTTGATGCTCTTGGCACCATCTTGTTCAATACCAATTTAAAAATAAAAAATAGTGTTGTCAGCCGTTTCACACAAAATTCTCAAAAATAAAACCATATGATCAACGTTTAAAGTCGGAGAGTCCCAAAGAAAGAATAATAATAGTAAAGCGCTGCTTGCCAATTGAATATCTTGAGCAGAGGCGATACTGCGTTACATTCGACAGTCAACGACATCTTTGGTGCTCCTTCGATTTAGTGCTTCATACGCCCAACCGCAACCATTTTAGAGCGCCACCTTAAACCCAATGTACGAGGTCGACAAGACACCTTCACCGCTCCCTCCTTTGATTGCGTTTGGCGATGTTCTGATGCGATTAACTACCAGCATCACACCTCTTCTCTCTCCCTCTCTCTCCTTTATACTCTCCTCTTCCTCTCCCTTTTCAGTGTACTTACCTGTTGCTGCTTCATAAAATAACACTGAAGATAGGTTTAGTAAATTGTGCCTAGACGCGCACAAACCCTTCACACATCTTGGCTCAAGATTTTAGCCAGATTTATTTTAAAATATGTTAAAGTATTTGGTTACTAATTTAACTTTCACTACGCACATTAAATCTGAATAAATAGCATAAACAATATGCATCGCTTCGAATAAAAACAATTTAAGATAGTAATATACCACGCCATATACTGATAACTAGAGATGATGGTATATCGCGAAAATGTTTTGTGACAACATACCCTTGCAAACACTGTAGTTTCACACACGTATGCTTGAGCGGTATACGTCTGACACTCCGTAGCTGTCTACAGACCATTAACAAGCATTAAATATTACATTAGCGGGATTATTATTGGCTCAGTCAAATAGGGTAATAGCTCTACGCACAAACGAAAGCAAGTAATCTTTTGATAGGATGAACGTACGTCGGAACCCAGCAAGCAGTCGAGTTTTCCCGCGATAAATCATCTCCTCTACTGAGAACTATACATTTGGTAACAATTACGTACAGAACTACGCATAGAATCGTATTCTATAATGCTTCTGTAAAGGGGCATTTTTAGTCAGATGAGCATTTGAAGTATACCCCCTTAAAAGGTGTACATCTCGGATCTCGTGCATAGTATATATATATATATATATATATATATATATATATATATATATATATATATACATATAGGGCATTATTTTCAAATAGCTAACACTTCACAGCAAGCTCGTAGCACAAAGAAACGTTGCACGCTCCATTATAGGACGTTCGGCATCAAGTGAGCACTAAAAATATACCCTGTGAAAAATATCTCTAGCCGTTACAACATATAATTGAACATAAACTCTAGTTGCCTTACTGCTTGTATGGTTGCCAGCGAAATTACGCAATATATTTCCATGTATTTTCCTATTTAAATGCAACAATGATGAAACAAAATCAACCGAAATCGACATAATTGTATTTTATATAATTAATAGACTATTTTTTATCAAACTGTATTGATTCACACTGACTGCACATTTTATTTTACGTGCAGAAATATTATAATTGGCTGAAAATAGAACTTTAGCAGAGCTTTTTTGAGTACTTACTTTTTCCCGAATCGCCTATAACACCAAACATTTGACGCAATCACCGCAACAGAACATGTTCATCTACTACAAAACGCCCCACGTACAGAGGTATCTGTGCCTTGTTTGCGAACGGACGTGATTCCTGGCTTGAATAAATACCAACTCCGGTAGCCGATGTGTGTGTTGAAAGGTTGTGGGCGGACGTTGTGGTCAGCCGAATATTGCGAACTTCCGTGTGTGTTCTAATTCGCAGTGTGCAAACATGTGCGCTGTTTACTCATTCGGTGTGCATACACGCCGTTATAGTAAACAACGGTGTACTTTGGTATATGCAGTAGACAGTCGAGTTTGGCAGTATTTTTTCCCCCCACATAACTGTCGCAAAAACATGGTATAGAGCCGTGGTAGTACGCGAATTACGTATGTAGTGAAGGTAAGGATTGATAATAGTATCGTATTTACATGGCACAATTTCTAAATAAAGATTAGAATTTGGTTATTAAAATAAGAAACTGTGTTACATTTACTTTTTTTTAAATTATGTAACGTTATTTTTAGTTGTGCGTTTACTAGTTCCGTCCGTGGAAAAGTTTATGTTTATAAGTAGCATAATGGTGAAATATAATTTGATAGAAGCTCCGCTGCCATTCAGAGTGTGTTTTAAGTTCAAGACAACGAAATAAAACGCTTAGGGTCGTTTGCACTGGACTTTAGTGATGCGCAGGACAAAGGCACCGATATTCAACCAAACTGTCGTGCCAGTTAGTACTGGCGTATGTTTTCAAGGGGGAAGAACTTAGGCCGTGACAAAAATTTGCAGTTTTTAGTTAAATGGAGTCGTTACAAGATTCAGTGTAATAAAATGGCGATGTGTTTGATCCTTCGCTAATTATTATTTTTTTGGTATATAAAATACCAGCTATAGTGTTCCGATTGTACCATACTAAATTACTAACTATCGTTTTGCTTATTAAAATATGACCTAAACAAAACGTTGTTATTTTATAAGAAGTTTTTAACGTATTACTATTATTCTCAGTTCCGGTAACTTAATGGGGAAACTAAAGTAATCGATTCATGAAATTGACAGGTAGTTTAGTTAAATGTATTTACAGAGGTGATTTTTCAATGTGTTCGGTCCTTGGTTGGGGCAGTGGCTTGGGCACTGGTCACCAACGCGATACTGGTAAGACGGGGTTCAATTCACAAAGAGGTTTACCCAGATTTTTGTATGTGGGTATCGTGTCGGACAATGATGTTGCTCGGCGTGTTTTCTCGCGGATATCCCATTCCCTTCGCCCAATTTCGACGCTGCTCCATACGTAGGCCTATCAACCCCTATCAGCGCTTCAACTCTCGCTAGCCAAAATCTCTTCACTCACTCATTCGAACGTGTTTTAGTTATATACGTTCTACAGATTCCAGAATCTCTGATGAATATAAAATACGGTTTTATCGTGCTATAAAATATAACTATAATTTAGTGTGTTATAAATACTTGCAAACAGCCAGATAAAATAAATTTAAAAATGGTTAAAATTACAAGGAGAATAAAATAATTAATAGAAAAAGTATTTTATTATTATTATTAATTGTTAACTATTAGCCAATTAAATTGTCCTACGGTTCAAATGAGGGAAATTTTTCAAAACGTAAGGGGATTGGTGCATGGCAACCCGAAATAATATTAAACTGCTCACCACGGTGCTCTGTGGTCACCTGCTTGAATTTACGTGTCCTAACAACAAAATTGGTAGCTGCAACTGCATTTATGAGGAGTTTGTGAGGACTTACGGACTCTTTCAGAACGCACGTTATTGAGCACGTGTTTCATGTCGAATCATTTTCAATGAAGGAGAGAGTGAAAATATAAGATTTACTTAATTACTTGAAGTACTTATGTTACTGTTTTGACTAATCTAGAGTAAAACGATGTTTTGTATTGAAGTGAAAAATATTTTACTGACACAAATGATTTACCTTTTGTTAGTATACTAAAGATGTCGCTAATATTGGTATAAAATACTTAATTTTAATGATATCTTTAGAAATACAAAATATATAATTTGATTGCTTTTATCAACTTTGTCATGTAGCCAGGAACATATAATGCCAGTGTAAATTAATAAATTTCATTTCAGTAAGTCTGATCGTATGTATTGGGTGTATGTTCCCGCAACATGCAAATTTTGACTTTTGCAGATGCCGTTATGTGAATACTATGCATGCTGAAATGTTTCCATTAGAGGAAAGTATAGTCGCTAGTAACGTCTACAAAACTATCATTGTTTTGTTGAAATATACACATGCAAAACATGCATGTATGTTATAAACACGAGAACACAAATTTTGTTTTGCATGTCTCATCTTCAAACATAAAATATTTCATAGGCAAATACTTAGAAATATTTTGACAACTATTTTCAAAAGAATCAGTTGTGTAACATATAAAAATGTAGACTGCTTGCCAAACAGTAAAGATGACCTAGTTTATAAGTGCTCCGAGCCCCTCTGCCGTACGTAGGCCTACTCTGCAATCGCTCGTCGTGATACAGCGTGTGTTGAACACTAAGGCACAGTTGAAACCAGACGAGACTGTGTTACAAGAGAATGTAAATATACACAGCATATATAGGTGCTGCACTATCTAAAGCCTAGTACACACGGCCGTGTTTCACCGAGAGCGAGGTTTATCATCTTGTAACTTACTGTCTTCCTGCTATTACGTGCCTTTTAAACATTTGCCGGATCGCTTGGTTCGGTGGTTAGAGGTCCTGGCTGGTGAGTCTACTAAGAACAGAACAAGCTGCAAATTTACCTTACTTTCATAAGTTTATAAAAATTGAAGAAATATTTCCACTAGTCATATGAGAAATTTAATTAAATGAGTAGGTACCCTATGGTATCTGTATTTGCTGTAGATTATTTTGCAGTGGGTACCTTCCAAAAAAAGTTGGGCTATATTTTGTTTTGAATTGTACTTTTGAAAACCACCACTGCCTGTAACTATGGACCCCTGATTTTCACAAAAAATATTTCCCCAGTAGTTTGTTTCAGTGCCGTACTTTCGCACCTGTAACCTGCTTCGTGGTCAGTGGATAGATGTTTATAACTCTCATTGTCTTGGTGTTCTGTTCGCTCATCACAGACGTGTGGTGTCGCTATAACCTTGTTCTGGTAGGCGCAGTAAAAAAATGTGACGACTGTACACAAAGACACGCTGCCAATAACCTTGAAGCACAGCTGCAGATGTGCGCAGGATCTGGACAGTATTCATCAGTAGTATAAAATATTGAATTTTGCTGGCGAGCAATAACGAGTTCGAGCCACAAACGTGATTTCTTCCATATGTGTTGACTAGATGTGGTTTAGGCCTAGGACGCGTGTTTTATGACTTAAGGCCTATACCTACACAATTGAATACTTTAGCATTTGACTTTACGTTTCCGTTACTTTATGTATTTCGTCAATACACAATACAAATGTAAAGTTAAAGTAACGACAGTTTAAAAACGATTGAAAATCTGTTTTTGGAACGGAAATATTGTGATATAAACCGTTATATATATTTACCGTAAAAGCATATCACGTAGATATTAAAATAATAAACGCAATTGTTAATATTTTTCATTTATTATAATATTTTTCAGAACAAAGGAAACGCCATCTATTGTTGCAAGTTCATTTACGAATATTTCTCCAACGCTACTTACAAGGTTTTGCGAGTACATTTAAGAAAAACCTGTTATTTTTTCACGAAATCCCAATACTGGAGAACAAAACTGTACTCAGAAATAAACATTTTTCGTTCTAGCATTCATAATCAGCTGGTTCTTTACGAACGGCCATCTTGACTTTGACTTTTTAAGTTTCAATTTATCGGAAATGTAAAGTCAAAGCTGCTTGACTTTAGCTTTGACGACACAATTGTGTACGACTCCATAAGAAGCCATGTATTGAAAGCTACCGTAAAGTCAAATGCTGAAGTTTTCAATTGTGTATAGGGCTTAAGGAACGCTCGCGTAGTGGCTGGAGGCTGGGGTTGTGGCGGCACAAGTGCAGAGCTACTTTAAGTAAGCCAGCTCGTTCTCATGAATAACTCGACAGCAGACAGCAAGGCGCTAACTGAACTAACCCAACGCCTCCGTCCCTCTGGGGGTCAGGCGCCTTGGTGCTCGTGTTCACTCGAGCTACGGTCCCCGGCACAACTATGGCCAAGAGATTCGACTTGCAGTGCACTTGTGAAGGAGCATGCAATTCTAGCGTGCACTAGTCAGGTCTTTCAGGATGAACGTGAACCCTCTCTCCCCAAGTCCTGAACTTTTAGCGACTTCGTAAATATAACAAATAAAATAATATATACATGGAGATATTGAAGTGATCCCTGATAGAACATTAAAATAATTAATGTAAATACTGCTTTTAGTTTAAAAAATAAAGCTAGATCTTTCAAAGATTTTTCCAATCGGGGTACATGATAGTCCAATGGTTAAATCTGGACATAATTAAAACGTGTTGTAGAATCAACAGAACTTAATGCAAATATTTATTTTTTTCCTGGTGGCTACATTAAGATCCTTCCAGTTACTATGATGCTTTCAATTATGAAACATGTTTATTCTCCCGCAACTGTTTAGGTCTAACAACCGTCACTGCATGATTCGGCTTCCGAAAACAGTATTTGTATAAGTATGACACTCCGGTGAAGAATATATAATTAGACTTTCTTTTGGTAATCTTTGTACTGTGAAATGTTACAATGTTAACACGATTGTGAAATAGTTTAGCAATAGTTTTTAATGACATCCTGCTGTATCTGTAAATTGTACTGTTGTTTAATGCATTTTTTTGTTAATTGGATTGCCGACACATTATTTTTTGACGATCTCAGTTGACATTCTTACCTTAAGAGGGATTGATCCCTGTCACATCGGTTTTACGGTTTTTCTTATAAATCAGGGAATATATACATTGTTTTACTTTTTTCACGCTGACAAAACATAGTTTATTGTTTCATTCACTTTTTGGAATCCATATGGCATTGTTTATGTTAATTTTGAGGCCTCTGTAGTCGCTCCCGTAAATAAAGCAATTTTTTCTTTTCAGCTGTTTTCCGTTACAAAATAATGAATATATTATGGTTCCAGCAATTACAGAAAATTGATTAAGTTTGTATCTATGCCGTGTCGTGACAAAACTTCTGATACATCGACTGGAACATAAAGTTATCGAGAAGAAACAGATAAATTCAAGGTGGTAGGGATCAATACCCCTTAACAACAAATAACATTGATTGATGGCATGGTTTACTGGCCATGAATACTGTCAGTAAGAACTTGAGACAGGACTGTTGCCACGTTCAGGACATCAGGAAACATTCGAGGTTATTAGAACTGTGCACGTTAATAATCCTTGCAAATTCTGTTTAGTATGTGCAGTAACTACGGAGCTTGGCAAGTATTATGGTTTATCCCCCGTGGCTTAAAATCGTGCATGCAAATAACGACCAAAATTAAATTGTTTTAACACTCCGCAGTAATTACGTTTCTCTTCCACAGTTTCAACCAGCATTAAAATCTAGAGAGTTTTCGCAACCGCCGTGTCGTTTAATGTACAGTTTTATTACAACTTTAATTTGATGTTAAAATCTAGTTTAAAACCACATACATAACATATAATTAGATGTCGAAGGAATCAAGATGGAAGCGAAATAAAACTGTTTGCCGATCTGGTTAATATTTCAAGTGCAAAGCGTAAATGACAAAGACTATCTGACATCTAAAATAATTTTGGCTTTGAGGAATGTGAATTTTACAGTCTCATATCTTCTTTTTCGTAACGGTAGTTTTCATTAGACCGTATAATTTTGGTTAGAAAATATTACAGTTATTTTAGTAGTTAGTTTCGCATCCATATTCACATCCTAAATATATTTGATTGTAAAGATGTTTGGAGGTCTCTAGCAAGTTGACAATCTCTGGTACAAGAAAACTGAGCAATTACTCTTTCTGGGTTGAGAGTTGGTTTTTTGCTGATCAGTATTTAAACTTTTGGCGTTGTAGGAATAACAACACTGGTGAAAAAGTTCACTTAATGCGTCATTAACTTTGTTCATTTTTTTTATCTTCGTTGGTTTATACTGCAACCTCAAGTAACGGTTTATTAAACTTCCTTTGCGGCAAGTACCTTAATTAATTTACGTTCATTGCTAGCTATGTGACTTAAAGGACAGGAAAACCTCCCAGATAAGCAAGCTAATAAAACAAAACCAAGCTAGCTCTACGAATAGTAGCCTACACATAAAGTAACTTTACATCAACATAATCTAAATATCACGTTCTTCATTGTTGATTCAGTTATTGAGTCATTCGTTTTGTAGTTTTATTTTGCCTTGTGGGTAACTTAGGAAGGAGTTACAGCAACTTAGTGCGTTATCGCTTTTTTTAAATGTTTTTTGTGGGATGGGACAACATTAATACACGTGAATTTTTAGTTTGGCGATGTAGAATTGCCAGAAACTGCTTCGTCATTGTGTCTACATTGACGGATGTGACATTAAAAGTATGTTGATGTTAAACCACGTTATGACAAGTTGTGTGTATTGCTTTGTTAGGTATTTATTAGCTTCACTTGGAGGTCTTTTTGCCCCGTTCTGTACAAGGTTGCGAGGTTACGCAGTAACTATCCAATTAATAACACTGAACAACTATCTACCATGGCAGAGTGTAACGTTAGCTAAGTTCACTACCATTCTTCTGACCAAATAACAATACAATTGGCGTATGTGACTATATTACCATGAACTCACGATTTGGTTCAAGACCCACATCACTATCAGTACGTTTAACAGGTCTCATAAACACATTTAAAAATGTTCATAGTTTTTTTTTTTTCACGTTACATCAACGATTCAAACGAATGAAGTTAAAAACACTCCAATAAATGTTAACTAGGTGATCATATGATGCATTTGCGTACGGCTGTATACATGCGGTAGTAGATACAGCTAGAGGAATGTGTAAATGTGACTTACGACCTACGTGCTTGTCTTGTGTGCACATGTTGCGGTGTCACGTATTAAAGGTTAATTTAAGGCGTCTAAGTGTCGGGCCGAAGAGTGCAATAAACACGACATGGGATCGTCGCAAGAGACGAGGAGTGAATGTGGAAAGCCTCATGTTTATTTATTGCCCTGTAAACAGCGTGAAATATCGTTGACTAGAGTTCGAGAGCAGTATATTGGCGAAGTTTCTCAAATTGCTGGCCAGACCCTCCAGTGATATTTGTAACTATTCACTACAATTTGTTGGTAAAATTTTTTAATCGGCGATATAAATATTTCATGTAGTAGTGTTCAGAAATTCTGACATACTTCAGATTTGCATGTGCTGTGAAGAAAGTTAAATATACGTATAGTTACCAAACAAGCCTGCTAATTTCAGTGTGTATTTAAGTTTTCCTTAATGAGTGTTAGCATGCAGGGCGAAATGATATTAACTTCAGTATTTTATACGTTCCTGTTACGCATACAAACTAACATAAATATACGAACATTTTATTGTAGCATATAAAGATTTTTACTTATGTTTATATTACATTGACAGTAACCCTTATCTTCTGCGTATATATTCAACCTCTCAATACTTTTCATAAAAATATGACGAAGAAAACTATTTATTAGTAGTTTTCCAGTTTTCAGAACCGAGTCAGTTGTCTAGTGGTTCGGAACTCTGTTTTCAGCCCCTGAATTACTGCAGTCCGATAAACGAAACAAAATATGGTCATATTATGCAACGTGGGTAAACATATTTTTAATATGAATGGTCCTAAATCTCCCAGCCGAGTTATTATTGTGTACTGAACTGCACTTTCGTGGTTGGCATGAGCATTCCTTTAATGTTTTCGTTGTGGCTTGGATTCGTGTAGCTGAAGGGAGTTTTCTTAAAATTTAAACTTTCTTGTTTTGTGGATCGCAATAACGATTTATAGATCCTAAGAGTATTTTTTGAAATATGAATATATTATCGAGCAAGTAGTTATTAATTTTTTAACTCTTAATTTTTAATCCGGCGTTCTTGTGTTTCCATAGCTGATTATTTCTGTAAAGAAAAAATATTGTGAAACATTTTCTTTCACTTTAATAAAAGATGAGATAATATAGGAAAAACCAACCAATATCTCTATTACTAGAGCTACTGACCAAATGGAAACCAAACGCCTGTAGAAGTCATAAGAAGTATATTTAAACAGAATTCATATTATAGGAAAAAAATAATGACTTCTACAGACAAGTCAGGCAACTAGATAAATAAACAAGCAGGAATTATGATAGTGTATGAATGTCCAAAATTACGTTTTTCTACCGTGACCAAGGTGTTTAACTCGGGTACGAACCTGACCATCAATTAACTCACAAACCCGGGTTCTACTTGGTTTTCTGTGTTCTAGATGTTTCCATTTTTCTGTTTGTTCCCGGAACAACTTATAAACTTCTTAAACTCATTGCTAGCTCA